>VCCN01004649.1:1584847-1595840 GCA_006491835.1 Architeuthis dux
TGAACACATTTTTACCATCCCTGGGACGACAGGACGACATTAATTTCGAACCTTGTCAGGATTGATTGATTTGTTGATTTTCGCAATGGCTGATGAAAAAAGAACAGTGAGTTTTGTTTTCTTTTGAGGAAAACTGCTGCTAAAACTGTTGTAATGCCCCGGAAAGCTTTTATGGAAGAAACTTTAGGTAAAATACAAGTTTACAAGTGGTATTCGCATTTCAAACGTGATGAAATGTCACTTGAAGACCAACCACGATCTGGCCATCTGTCATCAAACCAAATTGACAAAGATATCGAAAATGTTTGTCACAAAATCAATGAAGTTCGCTGTCGGACTATTGAGGAGATATCTGAGGTGACCGGTTTGTCTTGCAGTTCATGCCAGCAAATATTTACAGAAGATTTGAAAATAAAACACGTTTCCACAAAAGCCATGTCTCATTGGGAAGATAATAAATATTAAAAAGACCTTGCACGGAGGAACTGGCCATTCAGAAGAGACCTCCGGCTGCAATGGGGTGATAGTGATCAAATGGTCAGTATATGAACAGGACCAGCAAGTCATTTTACGTTTAAATGATATGTATCAACTGAAGACGGATAGTAATTCAAGGAATGTGTGCCAAGATTTGAGGATGGGAACAACTTTGCAATGACCCATGGGATATTTTGGGAGTACCCCTCATCGTATATTATTTTCCTTCTGACAGCAAGTCATCAAATGCCTTCAAGAATTCTTCATTCAAAAATTGAAGGCTACAAAGTTAAAAGGTGCAGGTGGCATAATTGTTAATATATATATATATATATTTATTTAAAAGACACTTTTTGGAGGGCCATGAATGGTACAAATGAGATTTCTCTTTTTCAATTTTCTGAAGATGTTAGTTTTGAATTAACGAAACGTTAAATTAAATAAAGAAATCTCATTACATTTGTATACCATTCATGGCCTTCCAAATTGTCTTCATTCTAATACTGTCGGATGAATTAATCCATATCGATATAAATATAAAATTCAGAGAATGAATAATTTTATAATCCGACAGAATATGATAATTATAAAGACATTTTTAAACTGGGAACCTATATTTGCTCGGCACCGGTTTGACCCTATTGCGAAAGAGCGGCCTAAATCGTGTAAATAAATAAAGAAACGAGCGTCTTTATTTATTTATACGATTTTGGCCGCTCGTTTCGCAACCGGTGCCGAGCAAATATAGGTTCCAATTATATATACACACATAAATAAATCTCTATTTTCAGCTTTAATAATGGTACCAGCAATTAAAAAATGTACTAGAGAACACGTGTCACAGGGAACAAGTTTAAAAACAACAATGTGACCCATTATACCCCATACAAAACAAAATGCTACATCTTTTTAAAATAAGATTTGTAAAGAACAATAAAAGTTAAATAATTAATTATAATAACTCACTAAGTATTCTCATTGGCTTTTTTCTGTGAGGTGTGTGTTTTAATCAGAAAAACAATGAATTTCATGGTCACTATTTTGTTGGTGTAGTTAAAACTTTAATACGTGTAGTGTTTGAAAATTAACTTTTTTTAGTTTCGATCATTCGATATCTTAAGACATTATTTAACAAAAAACTTAAAAGAAACTTGCAATAAAAATGAAGTTTATTTTTTAAACAGCAACATAAAATATAAAACAATTCTTTCTCAACACATGCGATTTAGGGAAATAAGTTATCATTATGTACATTCTTAAAGCTAAAACCAGAGTTATTAAAATTGTTTAACTGGCTATTTCGTTAAAACCAAGACACTATAAAATATATTTCTTTTAAAAGGCTTAATTTTAACGACTTTATTCGATGTAAATCAAGGCTGACCATATATCTTTGGTCAGACTTGATGTAGATGCAATGTGTGATGAAGAAAGAAGATATTCGACAGTCGGACAGTAAAGATACTTAAATTCTTCTTCTTTTTTTTTTTTAAAGTCATTACATGAAAACCGGTAGAATTTTATAATAAAAAGGTGCAATTTTTAACGGTAAAGAATAAAACATTCTTAAATTAAATTGACAAAAAGTTAAACGGTTACGTTTATTCAAGGTTCCCGAAACAAAACAAAGTCTTGACCTAATTAGACGAAAAAAATCATCTTGGTCAAAAAAAAATGTTTAAATTAAAATAAAGAGTATGAAATAAGACAATATATACACGAGTTTGGTTAGAGGAAATATTGAACTCATTTTAAAATCAGGAGAAAAATTAATTGGTTATAAGAAAAGAATTAAATTTTAAAAAATATATTCAGAGACGATGAAGTAAAAAGAATCACCTTAATTAATTGATCTTAAATTAACATGAAAACTTACTTTAGATAATTACCGTATTTATTCGTATATAATGCGAGAAATGTAAAAATCAGGTTCAAAATTGGAGGGTCTAGTCTATTATATTAAAGTATAAAAAAAAACAAAAAAAACGAACAACATATTACAGATTTTTAGCTACAAAAAGAAAAATAGGGGTCGCATTATATACGAGCTCGCATTGACTCTAGTAAAAAAACAGTTAATTAAGATCGCGGTTTTCGTTTAATTAAAAAGTGTCAGATTTTTTTCTGCTTTTAAAAAGAAAATTAAAAAAAAAAAAGATTAAACTTCTTTTTAACGAACTTAACTACTTGTTGAATTTTATATACTAAAAAACAAAGACCTTTTTCATGCGTAAACGGAGGTTAAAATGACAATAACATCTAAAAAGAAAGAAATTCTTTTTTATATACATAGACTTACCTTTTAAATGAAATGAAACACAAAAAAAGGAAGAAATTAATTCCGGCACTAATGAAGCACTCGGTGTAACGCACCACGTGCGAACTCACTGGACGGGAGGATCCGTTGTTTTACTTATCTCTAACAAATAACAATACGAATTTGAATAGATCTCAATTTATAAAACTGTAGCTGTGTATTACAAAAAAGGTAATATTACATTTACTGAGATGCCGACAACGAATTGCTATGAAAATACTTCTGAAAATTACGTCCTGTTTAATTTAGTAGAAAAAAAAATTGAAACGGTCCCTCTAGGAACTGCTATTTTTAACTATTCAAAAAAAAAATCTGATAATCAGTTACCTCCCTTGAAAAACAATAACCCAACACGAAACGTCAGAGTCATTTCTTTCTTTTCTATTCAAATGGTTCTTCGGACGATTGGACTACTTCTTTCTTGTTATTTGTGTTGTAAATACGACGTTTCGACCGATCCATTCTTCGGCCTTCTTCAGGTGTAAAATCCGAGTGTGATGGGTTAAACAGAAGTTATGTTTAAAGGGGGGTAGCCCTTATTTAATTAGCACAAACAAGAAGGAGTTCAATCGTCCGAAGAACCATTTGAATATTAATGACCCGTCTCAAAACTATAGAAAATATTTTCTTTTCTGTTTAGAAGTTTACAAGCCTACCAAGTCACCCGCATTTTGCGCCGACTCCCGCATTTTGAAGCCAAGTTCTGTTTTCCCCTCCCCCACCCACATATGAAAATATGCCCTATTTGCAGACTTACCAAAGTCTCCCGCATTTTGTTTGAACTGTCAACACATTTTGATACGTTCTCACGGTCTCGCATTAATGGAAAATTCTCACACATTTTATAAAAAGTGTAAAAATTCTCACGCATTTTATGAAAGGTGAAGAATGTTATAAAAAATGAATTTTTATAAAAGTGTGAACCTTTTGGTTAGTGATTAACAATTGTTGGTTGTTTATTTGTATGTATTCAGTATATTTTTACAGAACTTAGGAACTCACATTATTTTGACAGATCACATACAGAACTTTTGAAACACATTTTAAGTGGGGGGTGCCCCCCCCCCACCTCCCGGGTGGGTACGATTCTCACTCATTTTCAACATTGAAACTTGACAGGTATGGTTAGGTTTTCGATACACTGAAATAGCTGTTTTAGAGCTAAAATTATGTTAAGATTGGTTTTCAATACACAGAAAAAGCTGTTTTAGAGCTTCTAAACTTATGTTAAGATAGTTTTTCAATACACTGAAATAGCTGTTTTAGAGCTTCTAGAATTTAAAAGTTTTCCCCTGAGAATTTCTAAGCCTTGGCAGGTCTGAAAATGTCAAAAATGATTTTGCGCTATTAAAATATAATTTAGTAAATCAAGACTAATTTCCCCTCTTTTTTTGGTCAGTCAGTCAGTCAGTCAATAATTAATTGAAGACTGGTGACTGGGGATCCAAACCTCCAGACAATACCACCCCATTGCACTAAAGAGGGATAGAATTAAAGGTATACCCTGATGACTGTGGAAATTGGGCAATTTCTGGATGAACCCTCATAAAATGTGATCTTGTACCCGTATTTGGGTGGGTATACGATCTCCCACCTTAAAAAATGTCCATGTGTCACATTCTCAGAACCCTCAATTTCAATGTTAAGAATGAGTGAGAATCGTGTGCTCCCCCCACCCCCAAGATTTCCGGGCACAGGTAGGAGAATTGTGGTGGGGGTGAGATGTTTCCCCAGGAAATTTTGAAAATTATGTATCCAAGATTGGCTAAAATTGCATATCAGCTACTGAAATTAACTTTTTATAAAATGTGTGAGAATTTTCCTTCCATACGTGTATATAAAGTATGTATATGACATTATGTAAGTTGTTATCAATGTGTACGTCCTGTATTGCCAATAAATTACAGACATAAATATTAATTATTTTATTAATATAAATTAAATGTTACTCTTATAGTCAACATTTAAGACGTTTTTCCTAGCCACTAGCCAGAAGCCAAAGTTGTGACTTTTTCCCAGCCCAAATTATGACTTTTTTCTGGTCACATAATTATCAGAAGCCAAAGTTGTGATTTTTTTCTGGTCACATAATTATCAGAAGCCAAAGTTGTGACTTTTTTCTGGTCACATAATTATCAACTGGATAATTAGGTAATTTTTAGACGCGCTAGCTATTGCCGTCACTGACTGACATACCGAAATGTTAGTTATGTCACTTCTTGCTAGATCTTCACACAAGAAAAGAACTAGCGCATATATGGTCTGGCTTTCAGGCTTGTTGTTTTCAATTTTGGTGGTCACTTCAGAAAGCCTCTCGTGTTAAGCACAACGGGTAAATCCCGCAAAAGAAATCCTCTTCGTTTTAAATCTTCTCGTTTCTTCTTTAAATTTTCCTTCGGGTTTTTCCCCCCAAAGATTTGCAAACGATGGGAGAAAAGAGACATTTTGACAACTCTTTCCCACCTTACAATGAAGAGACAACCCCTCTTCTCGGACCAGACGGAAAGGTGATTGCTTTTTTTTATTTTGACATTTAGAAAATTCAAAACAAAAACTCAATATTGCAACAAACAAACCGGCATGTTGTTTGTTTAATGTCTTTAGACAATAATATCAAAGTAAAAAACAAACAAACTTATTTAGGTTTTTTAATTTTTTAAATAGTTTTATTTTTACAAAAAATCGGCTATTGTTACCTTTTCCGCGTTAAAATCAGCACTTTTTTTCGTTCGAATTTAACAACAAAGTGTCTCTAGAATCACATATAGGTCTATTGAACGCTTAAAAAGAGTGCTGAATTTAACGCGGAAAAGGTAACAATTACCGAAAATTTATGAAACGATGCAAAAACAATATAATTTATGTATTTACTTCTGTTTTTCTTTCATGAATTCTCTTATTGCGTTTTAATTGTGCGCCGTTTTTTAACATCGAGTGGGCGAGGGTGTGAAACTTTCACACTCAGAATTTCAATTGAATGCTGAAAAAAAGTTCTGAATTTAACGCGGAAAAAGTAACAAATGCCAAAGATTTATGAAACGATGCAAAACAATTTAACAATATAATTGATGTAATTTACTGATGTTTTTCTTTCATGAATTTCTCTTATTGCGTTTTATTTGTGCACCGTTTTAAACATCGAATGAGCGGGTGTGTGAAACTTTCACACTCAGAATTTCAACCGGGACCACCTTCCCTAAGTAGTGCCAAAGATATTTGTAAACTTAAGAAATTATTTCTGGTTAAGATTCGGTTTCGGGTTTATCAAAAACCAAAGTCATTTTTCTTTATAAAATTTTTTTTTTCTGTGTTTGATCTATTTTGACTGAATCTGACCATCATTTCTTCAAGAAGTTTTTAATTTTATATTTGAGCAAAATTCTCTTTTAAATTGTTCATGTTCGATTTACAATACATGCAAAACTGGACCCTTATTTTGTGTCCGTCTGTACTGCACATGTAATTTGTTAGAACTAAAGTCTTCAATTTAAGACGAATCCGAAGGTAATCCGAGGTTGGAGATTCCACGAACAAAACGAATCCCCACAGGTCTCTACCAGACGACACTTACTAAACATTCCCTTTTCACACACACTCAACTGCAGAGGTCCAGAGGCACTCAGCTGAACTAGAATCCTCTCCTCAGGATACAACACTATGCCCCCCCCCCCTCTGGCTCACAAAACATTCCCACCTTGTAATAATCAAGGTAGGAGGGTGGCTTCCTATTTCGACTTGGTCGTACAGCGACTTCTGGTGAACTAGGTTGTGCTGATACGGTGGTGGGGCCCAATGCTGCGCCATGTAAGTGAGTAGGTGTTGCTACAGGTTCGATAGCATTAGGTAGTGTGTCACACACTGGAAGTGAGGGTATGGGGTCGTGCTCATTAGGCGGCACAGAGGTATGTTCATGATATGATGGAATTTCCTGATCAACCCGCCCATCAGAGATTCTCAGTTGCTGAACACGTGAGCGTAATTGGTCAACATGTCTCCAGGTAACCCCATCAGACATAGATATAGAAAGATATATGAAACTGGGCCAGCGACCAGTGTTGCCAACTCAAAAAATATTTTTGTGCTAGTTTGACTGCCAAAAAGCGCTAAATTTTTTAAATAGCCAAAAATGGCTAAACACCACCAAAAAGATGCCAGAAATGGTCAATGATAGCCAGAAAATGGCCAAAATGTTTTAATCAAAAACATGCTAATTTTGCACTTTTTGTATTGCCAAAACAGCAACCTCAAGTATTGTTCCAGGGACCCATTCCCCTCCCCCCCTCCCCGGCCATAGTTCCTAGCCCACACCAACTCACCTTTGGTAAAATTCCTCATTTGTCTTGACCCCCTTTGGGCACTCATGGTCTCCTGGGCATGCTGGTAGCGTCGGTGAAGCTGGGCTTCATTAAGTTTAAAAAGCTGCGTAATCCCTGATTCATCAATAGCTCCGCAGGAGACTCACCAGTACAGAGTGAGCAGTGTAATCCTGTAATGTAAATAGGAACCGATTCACATGTGTTTCAATTGGGTCACTACTCTGGACTGATAACTTTTTGAGGGCTGCTTTGAAAGATTGAACAGCCCTTTCCATACCTGTCCAGTTTCAATGTTGAAAATGAGTGAGAATCGAATCCTCCCGGAAAACGTGTTTCAAAACTTCTGTATGTGATCTGTCAAAATAATGTGAGTTCCTAAGTTCTGTAAAAATATAATGAATACATTGTTGAACTTGCGAAGTTACTCCTAGCATGTGTGTCAATGGAATGAATAGACCCTTTTAGCGTCCTCTGGTAGCATTTCTGGACACGTTTAATTGGTTAAAATTCACACTTTTATAAAAATTCACTTTTTATAAAATTTCTCACCTTTCATAAAATGCATGAGAAATTTACACTTTTTATAAAATGTGAGAATTTTCCATTAATGCGTGAGAACGTCTCAAAATGTTTGAGTTTCATGCAAAATGCGTGAGACTTGACAGGTATGCCTTTCAGCACAGCCATTTGATGACAGATGATAGGGCACCCTGGTTACATGCAGTGTTGCCAACTAAAAAAATAGTTTGACTGCCAAAAAGCGCTAAAAACCACCAAAAAGATGCTAAAAATGGTCAAAAATAGCCAGATGTCCAAAATATTTTAGGTGCAATCGTGCTAGATTCAGCGCGTTTCTTTTACTAAATTAGCGTGTTTGCGCCTCAAACATTTTGGACATCTTCTGGCAATTTTAGACCATTTTTAGCGTCTTTTTGGTGGTTTTTAGCCATTTTTGGCTATTTTAAAAAGTTTTTAAAAACGTGATAAATTGGCAACACAGGTTACATGTCTTATCCCATTCAACGACATAAACCTTTGAAATTCCTCACTTGTAAACACTGATCCATTATCTGACGCACAGATGTCTGGAAGGTCGAGAGTTTCAAAGGTTTCAAAGTTTTCAAAGTTTTTCAATGATAGCTGGGGCAGTTGTAGTGCTCATAGGGAAAGCGTCAATCCATTTGGAGTAAGTGTCCACTACGATCAAAAACATTTTGCCGAGAAATGACCCTGCATAGTCAATATGTAAACAGGTCCATGAGCAGTGTTGCTAATTTAGCGTGTTTCGTGTTTTGGGTGTTCAAAAAGTGCTAAATTAGCGTGTTTTTGACTAAAACATTTTGCCCATTTTCTGGCTATTTTCTACCATTGTTAGCATCTTTTTGATGTGTTTTGGCCATTTCTGGCTATTTTTAAAAAAGTTAGAGCTTTTTTAAAGCTTTTCGGCAGTTTTTTGAGTTGGCAACACTGTCCATGTCCGCTTCTCCCAGGTGTGCACCGCAGCAGTGGTAGGCATGTTGGCATTTATTTGACATTCATTGCAGCCTCTCATATGGGTTTCTATGTCACTGTGGTTACAACACTAAAGGGAGATAATTACCATGAATTATCTCCCTTGCCTTTCTCTAGGCCATGACGGAAGTGAGTTCCAGTCATGCGTGCACAAGTGGGAATTAAGGACCCAATCATTACTACCATGAATGTGCTACTGTAACATCGTTTTGTCTTTGTGTTCCTTTCTTTCCAGTCAAACCTATCAAGCTCAACCTCAATTCCTTCTTTTAGAGCATAAGTGACAGGTCTAACTTTTAAGAACTTTGGCACAGCTTCAGGGTCAACCCTAATTTGACCCTAATATGTGCCCATATCCTCACTGAAAACCTCCACAAACTTCACTTTTAGAGTAGTCAGTTTTTTAGCACGACTAAATCTGCGTTGCCCATGTGCAAAGTGCTGAATAGCTTTTCCCAATTTAACGGTATGTTTTGCAGCCAATTTCAACCCATCACAGTCAGTCCTTCCCCTGGGGTGACCATCAGCATTAGATTTTTTGTTTGTCCCACAGATACCTCAATGGTCCCCAGTGGAGTTGTTGTATAGCCATCTTGGTCCGCGGGAGTAAAAACCTGAACTTGGAGAAAAAGGAAGACTCAAAACTTGTTTATAAAAATATGAGGATATATTTTTATTTCATAAGATACATTGTGTCAGTGGCGAAGAATGAAGAGTGGGAGCTGACAGACTGATCCCAACAGGGAACTGGCCCAGCTGCTCTGTGTCTCTCTGCTTTTTCGTGGGCCTCTGTGTCGCTTTTATCAGGTTCGAACGCCCACATTGATTTGCCAGCCACCACCTGCAAGTTCAGTTGATAACCTGTTTATGACTTTTGAACACCGGATGTGTCTTCCAGTCGCTGACACCTTGCAGTTTGGGGTTTTTTGTCAATATCCTGTTTATAACTTTCAACACCTGTGGGGGTCAAATCTGTGGCTCCAGCCAACGGCTGCCTAAATATCCAATAGAGTGACTGTTTCACCGGTGTAGGTGTGGAGTTTGGCTTTAGTCGGCCGAATTTTCAGTGGTTTAGTGATCCCTTGTAGTTGGGAGAGGGTAGTTTCACTTATGACTGACAAAGATGCTCCTGTGTCAACTTCCATCGGCAGATTGAATCCATTGACAATCATGAGCTCAACACAGCATTCCCCCATTCTATACATGGTATAGACATCCTGCCGTTGGAGTAGTGACATGGAAGGTCGGTTTTCGTGAAGCACATGGGCAGTGTGTCCAGGTTTGGAACGACGCTCTGTGTTCGCCTTTTTGTGACACATTTTAATGCATAAGAACCCACTGTGACACCGGTGTCACATACAATTTAATTGATCTGCACAGTTTCTTATATAATATTATATTTTATCCTTGATTTTTAACTCATGAAGTGTATGTAACATCCTGCTGCATTCACGTGACTGTGTGTCAATTTGCCTACCCATAATCCCACATAATGTTCTTTCAAGTAGAAAAGTGTCAGTTCTTATGGGTTAATGGTGTGTCCCGAGTTTCTACAGTAGAAACATTTTTTATTTTTAAAGGTGCAGCTATTTGGATCATGTTGAACATCGCATCGGAAACAATCCCTCGCAACATGGGGTGGGTGTTGTTGGCTAACCTTCAAAATCTGCTGAGGTTGTTTAGCTGATGGGTGGTTTGGGTTTTGAATTGCTGCTGAGCAAAGGCAGACCTCATGCCAGTTGCAATCTTCAGTGCTCTCTTCAATGCAAGAGCGGCACCTTCACTCAAAAGACACTGCTGGGTTCTCTCATTCTCCATCCTACATACCAGACAGTCTCGTAACATGTCATCCAGTGTATTCCCGTAGGCACAGTACTCTGTCATAATATCACCATATATTGGGTAATCGTCTCACTCGGTAAACGGTCCCATTTGTAAAACTTAAACCTTTCAGCAATTGGGTTGGGAGTGGGTCTCTGATGTTCAGTCATTAACCCAACCATGTCTGTGCAGGTATGCTCGGAGCAGTAAGGCTACAAAACAAATTATAGGTAGGATAGCTTTTTTCTTACCTAAAAATAATCCCATTTAAAAACACAAATACATATTGATAGAGATGAAAATATGTATAGCACATATATAAAATATTTCAAAATACATATATGTACATGCATTGTTAATGGTTTTACTATAGAAATGCATTGAAAACAAGGAAAAAGGGATTGTCAGTGGTCAGGAATTAATGCAAGTATTACTGACAGAATAGGGATATAATAGGTAACAAAATGGACGAAAATTTCAGCATAAAATCAGCATATTAGTCAATTTTAATTTTAATAAAATTTTCAATACTTATTTATTAAAGGGTGAA
>VCCN01004649.1:1681788-1693014 GCA_006491835.1 Architeuthis dux
GATAGATAGATAGATAGATAGATAGATAGGCATACAAATAAAGACAGACAGACATACAGATAGATAGACAGACATACAAATAGATATACAGATAGATAGATAGGCATACAAATAAATAGACAGACATACAAATAGACAGATAGATAGATATACAAATAGACAGATAGATAGATAGACATACAAATAGACAGACATACAGATAAACAAACAACACACATACAGACAGATGGATATGAATAGGAAAAGATAAAAGATAAATATAGAAAAAAGATAGATGAATAAAAAAAATTTAAAAAACAGAGAGAAAATGATAACACCTTACCTTATTCTCTTTAATTTTTCATTAGACTTTCTTCAATATTGAATTTGAACAAAACAACAAACAAGACATACGACGACAACTCCGAGATGACGTAGAAGAAAAAGAAAGAGCCAGGACGTAAAATAAGTTCAGACTTAACAACTCGAACGAATCAACTCTTATTCTTCAAAAACAATATTGTCTGTTTTTGTTTTTCAATTCTTAAAATGTGTTTCCCCATTTTCCTTGTACACGATTTGAGAAAAGATGGATTTCCCCACAAACCACAACTACACCTTTAACTTGACTTTGAGGAAACAATCACTTAACTAACTCACGTCATCATTCAAGAGAAACAAACCAGCCACGCATCATTTGTTTGGAAAAAAATAAAATGACATCAAAATAACTTTATAGGATTTTCCTCCTTTTTAGTCCATCCCCCACAACAACAAAAAAGGATTTATGAAATTCCATACATTTTGAACTTTGAAGTAACGTGGACAAAAGAAGCAAAGAAATGAATACTGAAGTCATTTAAGTTTTAAGTAACTTTTTAAATTTATTTAAATAATGTCTAGGGCATACTTAGGGAAGTGTAAATAATGCGCAAGAAGGGACCCAAGATTTTAGGGACCACCCAAAAATATGTCTTAAAAATATTTTTTGCAGGAAAAAATAAAATTTTATGATTTAGGTTACATATTGAATATTGATCCATACGTTATACATCATAATTTTATGAATATTTTGTTTTTGATTTAAAATAATAGTTAAATACTAGTAAAAGGGTCCCCCAAAATGTTATTGGGTTGAGCCCAGGAACCCTATGGCAGTGTTGCAGATTCAGCGCGTTTCTTGTTTTGGCAGCGCAAAAAGCGCTAAATTAGCGCGTTTGCGCCTAAATCATTTTGGCCTTTTTCTGACCATTTTTAGTTTCTTTTTGGTGATATTTGGCCATTTTAAAATATTTAGCGCTTATATATGTTACATAACATAGAGACTGGTACATGAGGACTTTACGTTTAAACATCACGATTTTATGAATATTTCATTTTTGCTTTAGATAGATAGACCGACATACAAATAGATAGACAGACAGGCATACACATAGATAGGAATACAAATAGACAGACAGACAGTTAGGCATACAAATAGATAGACAGACATACCCATAGATAGATAGACAGACAGGCATACAAATAGATAGACAGACAGGCATACACATGACAGACATACAAAACAAATAGACAGACATGAGACATACATTAAAAAAATAAACAGATTTTTAACAGTAAAACAGGGCCGAATTTAATATTTCCTACGGTTAGCCTTGGTTGAGTTAGCCCCATCAATGTGAAATTCAAGCCAGTATTTGTATATAATATGTTACATAACATAAGAGATAGATTATTGGTACATGAGGAATTTACGTTTAAACATCACCATTTTATGAATATTCCATTCTTTCTTTGATAGAAAGTTAAGTAAACACAAAAATAGAATGGCCCTTCCTTCCATCGATGTTAAATTCGTCCCTTTTTTAGTGTTAAACATGTATTTATTTTTGTAATTAACTAAAAAAAATAACAAAGAAAAGGGTAAGGTAGACATTATTTCAAAATACCATACTGATCTTTTTAAAAAAATCCTTTCTTAATTGATAAAATCTATACTAAATTATATTTATTTGAAAATCCCTAAAGGGTCACGTTTTTTTTCTCAATGTAATTAATTTTAAAGCCGGAGTTTCTGGTTCAATCCCTTCCACACGCAGGGAAGACGATGTTTAAACAATTCATTAATAATCAAGAATAATAGTATAACATCAAACATATGTCAGAATAAAGATATATAAGTAAAATACTTACAGTTTTTTTTTTTTTGGTATTTTTAATCCCTTTTCATCCTTTTTTTTTATGTGTCAAAATCGTACGAGATCCAATCCACCAAAAAAAGTTAACACACACACGCAAATTATACTAAAATGTTATGTGGTAAATTCATTTTTTACTCTTGTTATTTATAGTTATTTGAGCTGTTTTGCCGATAGAACAGAACTGTTTTAAAAAATGATATTAAAACTGACGACTATTCATGAAATAATGACAATTAAAGAAGGACTTCTCTGTTAAGTCGCCATCGGCTTTCTTCAAATAACAAAACTAAACACTAGCACACGGAAGCGTAAATAGGACCGAATGTCGTTAAGTTAATCAATTAAAAAATATATATATAAATATAATAAAGAAACGAGACAAAATCTAAAAGTTATTCGTACCATTTGAATTTGGATTTTTAAAAATTCATAATCGATAAACATAAAAGGATTATTATATTATCCTTAATGGAAACGATTTCTTTTTGCATCATGTCGTAATCCGTTCTCTCACTAGCCGAGCAGACGAACAGTGAATCATTAATTTATCATAGCTGGACCCGTGGAAATTCCACGGGTGTTTACAACTAAGATTATCCATTATCTCATGCCTCTGCTCTTCTCTCAATCTTTACCTGTATCTTATCATTCTCTCCCTTATCCTTTCCAATCTTCGTTTCCAGTCCATTATTTTTTATCTAAATGTTATAGAAACATGAATTTCAAATCCGAAAATCTTACCCTCTTATTAAACTACCTGACTTTTTCTCCCCTCTCTCTCTTCCTACCCTTTCAGTAAACTACCTAACAAGCTTTTCTCCACTCTTTCTTTCTAAATAAAACGAGGAATACTTTAAATAAAACATTTTAATATTTATAGCAATAAAATAATATTTTAAATAAAATAAGTAATATTTTGATTTATATAAATTATAGTAATAAAATAATATTTTTAGTAAAATAAGTAATATTTTTATTTATTTAATTTATAGTAAAGAAATAAGTAATATATTTTCATAAAAAATAAGTCTGGTTTGTTAAATCTAATCTTAACCCAGATTTTAGACAAACGTGTTATTCCATAATGTAACAAAGAACCGAACGCATCTGTTGTCTGCTTTATTCAAATTTTTGCGTTCAAAATTCTCTCTTTCGTGATTGGTCAGTTTTAGACGAGTTGACCAATCACGGTGTAACATATGGAGATCTTGACAAGCGTATTAATAGAATAGATTTTTAAAAATTATTTCTGTTCTCCTTTGAGATTCCATATTTAATTGTTTGTCAGAAACACAGACTCATGTTTAATGGCCGAGGTTAAGAAAGTTGACTCTCACTAGTCTATACCTATTCCCGAGCATTTTAAAACTTACAACAAGCAAATTAAAAAATAGAGTGAGCAAATTAAAAACAACGGCAAGAAAGCTGAATCAATGAACATGAATAATCAAATAATTACTGATACTGCTTGAATTACTGCAAATGTTAATTTTTGAGTTAAATTAGTTGAAACTTGAAAATTACCTGACTTTCTTCCCTGATAACGCCTCTAGGTGTGATAATAAATTTCACTCATGCCCTGATCACGTGTAGAAGTGTAATCTCATATTTGCATTATTTCCCGGGCAACAAAAAAAGAAATTACTAAAAAAACATGTTTAAATTTAAATCATACACAGATTTAAATCATAACAATGCCAATCAATCAATAATAATACCTTTTTCAATGCAGTTTTTCATGGTTTTATTTCACTGGACTTGGGAGTGATACATTGGGAATAATCACTGAAAATTTGGCTGTCAGGGTGGAAAGAGTTAATTAGCTCGCTCTTTTTTAAAATTTGCTTGCTGTAAGTTTTAACTTGCTCGGGAAAAGGAATAGATGACAAGAAAGAATAAGTGGAACCAAGCTCGTGCAGAATTTTTAAAAGGGTGGTCATCCTTGGTTATAAATAAAAAAAGAAATTTAAAAAACTACTCCAATGTTGCCTAAAATTTAGCTATAAAAGTCGTCAGGAATTGTTTAAAGTTAATGTTGTGAAGATGTATACTAAAAACTTATTTTTTTAAATAATACTTTCAAGGCCTTCAATAAGAGACTATTTATTTGTCCAGGCACAGATCCAGGGGATGTTCAGAGGGTGTGGTGGTAGAGATATCTTCCGTTTTATTTATTTTTATTTATTGGTTCCGAGGAAAATTTCTTTGATTCATTTTTTTTTACTTTACTTTTTTGTTGATTCTTGTGCTAAAAACTACAACTCAAATATAAGTGAAAAATGCTGGATCACATATTACTTTCTTGTTTTTGATGTTTGAAATTTGTTTTCTTTTTCATGTATTTATTCGAAATCAAATGATGGATAATTTTATATCCGACAGAATATGATAATTATAAAGACATTTATTAGTTGAGAACTTATATTTGCCCGGCGCCAGTGTGAGTGACTGCTAAATGAGCAGCCTAAATCATAAATGTGAATAAAGAAACGAGCTCTGTGCGGGGATCGAACATTCATCCACCTTGGAAGCAACCGTATATGGTTCTGCTCTACCAATTGATAGCACAGTTTTGTTAGCACAGAGCTCATTTCTTTATTCACATTTACGATTTAGGCCGCTCGTTCTGCTGTCGCTCACACTGATGCCGGGCAAATATAGGTACTCAACTACTAAATGTCTTTATAATTATCATGTCTAACCAACTGGTGCCCATGGGAAAGTAAAGTAGGGAAAGACCAGCATAAAATGGAGTGACGAGATAGAAAAGTTTGCCGGTAAGACTTGGTAGGTTGTCATCGAAGGAGATGGGAGAGGCCTTTGTCCAGCGGCTGATGATGATGAATTATCACGTATTTATTTGTAAAAGAATTAGTACATTTGGACCCCCACTCCACAGTCAAAATCCTGGATCCTTCCCTGTATGTAATACTGAACATAACTTCTTTTATGTAAGTTTTTCAAAAAAATACCCGTGTCAAAAAGACACTCAAAAATTGTCAAAAGTGGACCCCCAAAAAATGGCCAAAATTTTAAAAGTCAAATGTGCTAATTTAGCTTCTTTTAGTTTTATGTAAGTTTTTCAAAAAAATACCTGAGTCATTAGCAAAAAAAGTGTTGCCAACTCAGTGTTCCCACAACTACACCATATCACGAGGAAACAATCAATCAATCACGTCATTATTCAACAAACAAACCAACCATAATTCAAAATCATGACATCAAAATAATTTTATAGGATTGTCCGCCTTTTTAGTTCCCTCCCCCACAAAGAAAGATTTTTGGGAAATTACATACATACATTTTGAAGCAACGTGGACAAAATAAGCCAAAAAAAGAAAACTGAAGTCATTTCTGTAAGTTTTAAGTAACTTTTCAAATTTATTTAAACAATGTTTAGGCCCCAAGGCCATACTTAGGGAAGTGTGAATAATGCAGCTGCACAAGAATGGCCCCAAGATTTTAGGGACCCCCAAAAATATTTTAATATGTTTTGCTGTAAAAAAAATAATATTCCGAGTCGTTTGATGATTTAGGTTACATAATGATCCATATGTTATACATCATAATTTTATGAATATTTTATTTTTGTTTCGATTGAAAACAATAGTTAAATACTAGTAAAAGCCCCCCACCCCCAATGTTATGCATTGGGTTGAACCCAAGGCTAACCCAGGAACTCTATGGTTAGCCTTGGTTTTGAGCCCCATCAATGTGAAATTCGGCTCCGTTTGTATATAATATGTTACATAACATAGAGATAGATTATTGGTACATGAGGACTTTATGTTTAAACATCACGATTTTATGAATATTTCATGTTTGCCTTGATAGAAAATTAAGTAAATACAAAAATAGAATGGACCCTTCTTCCATCAATGTTAAATTTGGCCCTGGACCTCCCTTGGGCAAAGTGCAATTGAACATTATTTTAAATATCTAGATAAAGAAAATTTATAAATAAAAAAAGCCCAACTAATCATAAATTAACCTCAAAAACAAAGATTTATTATTTCTTTTTCATCTAATATGAGTAAGATATGTGATACTATGGTTACACTAGATTTTACAAATACACAAGAGATACGTTGTATCAGAATAAGTACTTTTGAGCTGTTGACAGATTGGTGTCGAGAAGGGAGATGTAGGGTTGTTCTGGGCTGAGGTTACAGGAGCTTGCTTTTTGTATCTCAGTTAGTTTTAGAATGACCCATCTGGCGAACTCTTGTAACTTTGATATCTGGGGTGGAGAAGGCAGAAGTATTGTACTGCAATATAGTAGCAACCGGAGAGCAACTTATTAAAGTCCCGCTGAAAACTAAAGACTACAGAGTGAGACCGAGCTTGATTCTACTTTCTAGACTGGGGCCTTCTACCCCTAGGCTGCAGAGGTCTTCTCCTCCTCATAAGAAAAGCAATAAAACTGACCTGAAGCAGATTTTAGAAGTACTGTATCGCATTACCTTCCGGTACCATACAGAAGACAATATATCAACTTGATCTTCGAATAAATGCTTTGTTATTGTTTGTAGTAGCATCACGTGTTCCTGTTTTCTTAACTTAACTGCTACTGTACATCCTCCTTTGGCTTTCATCGACACATTGAATCTAGCACCCAGACTTCGTCCATCGATCTTTGAACACAATATGGGGGTGGTCGAGGCTTGGCGTGGAGTTGATGGTGGAGGTCTAGGGTGTGGTGGTACATATATCTTCCGTTTAATTTATTTTTATTTATTGGTTCTGAGGAAAATTTCTTTGATAAATCTTTTTACTTTAATTTTTGTTGATTCTGGTGCTAAAAAGCTACAACTCAAATGTAAGTGAAAAATGCTGGATCACATATTACTTTCTTGTTTTTGATGTTTGAAATTTGTTTTCTTTTTCACGTATTTATTTGTAAAAAAAATTAGTACATTTGGACCCCCACTCCACAGTCAAAATTCTGGATCCTTCCCTGTATGTAATACTGAACATAACTTCTGTTATGTAAGTTTTTCAAAAAATACCCGAGTCACCAGCAGCTACACCTTATGTTGGGGAAACAATTACCCACGACATCATTAAACAAACCAACCAACCACGTCATCAAAATAATTTTATAGGATTGACTCCTATTTTAGTTCCCTCCCCCACAAAGCAATGTGGACAAAAGAAGCCAAAAAAATGAATACTGAAGTCATTTGTGTAAGTTTTAAGTAACTTTTCAAATTTATTTAAACAATGTATAGGACCTGGGTCCTTTACTTAGGGAAGTGTAAATAATGCTGCACAAGGGCCCCCCAAAAATATGTCTTAAAAATATTTTAATAGGTTTTGCTGTAAAAAAAAATATTCTGAGTCGTTTGATGATTTAGGTTACATATGGATCCATACGTTATACATCATAATTTTATGAATATTTTATTTTTGTTTTGATTGAAAATAATAGTTAAATACTAGTAAAAGGGGCCCCTCAAAATGTTATGCATTGGGTTGAGTCTAAGGCTAACCCAGGAACCTATGGTTAGCCTTGGTTGTGAGTCCCATCAATATTAAATTCAAGCCCGTTTGTATATATGTTACATAACATAGAGATAGATTATTGGTACAGGAGGACTTTAAGTTTAAACATCACGATCTTATGAATATTTCATTTTTGCTTTGATAGAAAATTAAGTAAATACAAAAATAAAATGGCCCCTCCTATTAATGTTAAATTCGGCCCTGGACCTCCCTTGAAAATTTAAAATAAAAAGTGTTGCCAACTCATTGTTCCCACAACTACACCATATCACGAGGAAACAATCAATCAATCACGTCATCATTCAACAAACAAACCAACCATAATAAAAAATCATGACATCAAAATAATTTTACAGGATTGTCCGCCTTTTTAGTTCCCTCCCCCACAAAGAAAGATTTTTTGGAAATTCCATACATGCATTGGTGGGTCATTTAGTGCCGAATTCAGTAGGTGGAGGGGACAGGGGATCCCATGTCCCCGTGACTAGAGACTTGAGGGGGGAGAATCCTAAATCCCTGTCACTGAGACAAATGCCACAACGACCGGTATAAAGGGGGGGGGGAATGGGTGGAGATTCCAAAAGCTTCTCAGGACGAATCCGGAGCATGCTAATGGTGATCGCCTCCTGACCAGCTGGCCAAGATATCCTGTGCAACTTCTCCCAGGACGATACCCGGGCATGCCACAAGGACCCCCAAAGGGCCGTAGTTCTCTGAACTTCGAGGCCATGACGGTTTTGAAGAACAGATACTACACTTTGATCTTAGCCAACGCGCTAAATCAGCAACTACCAGGGTCTAGCGAGGGACGTCAGAGTCTTTCTTGCTCTGGATCGCAAAGTTTTTATTTTATCATCCTTTTTATTATTATTTTGGTGCTTGTTACCTTTATTGGACCCATATTTCACTTGACCAAAAGGTCCCTTTTTTTCTGTGATCCTGAGTGTCATCAGCTATAAAATATTTATTACTAATTAATTATTTCTACAGATATAAACAATTTATTCAAAGCAAAAACAATATAATTTATGTCTTAACTTTCTTTTTTCTTTCATGAATTTTCCACATACGTACACTCGATATTATTGTGCACCATTTTTAATATTGAAAGGGCGAGTGTGTGGAACTTTGCAATTTACAATCGGGAACAATTTCCCTACATTGAGCCCTTTTTTTAGACAAAATAAATATGTAAAGATACTGTCTATAGTCTTGAGAAGGGTCATTAACATTCAAAGAGTTTTATCGGGCGATTGAACTCCTTGTTGTTTGTGTTGTTAACACGTTTCGTTTACCACCATCACATTTGGATAGTACACCTGAAGAAGGCCGTAGAATGGATCAGCCGAAACATTGTGTTAACAACGAGTTCAATAGTCTGAAAAACTCTCTAAAATAAATACATAGTTTTAATTTAATTAGAACAATCGACGTCATCCAGTGTAACAGAAAAAAGTGACCTTTTGGAACGAGTCAAATTTAGGTCCAATGAAGGTATCTAGCATTATTTATCTTTTCACTGATGAATAAGTTTCAAATGAGATCCAAGGGAGGTAAAAACAGATGAGTGTACTAAGGATTTCAATTCTATAGCTTTGTAACTAGTAAATTAATTCATAATTATCAAGTACATTCTGGGAAGAGATTAAAGACAAATAAAAAAGTCCATTCATCAATTTATTATCTCAGGTTCTTTGGAGGAAGGTAGATTCCTCAAGGCATGGGCCATGATTAATTATGCTGATTCTGAATAAATTGAAGATACTTAACTCAACTAGTGTAGCAGAGCGGTCTGGTGGGGGGATAGATAATAGAGATAAAGCCTTTCTGCATGGTAGTACAAAATAATTGTGATTAGAGAAACTTTGGTTGGAAAATCTCCCGGGAATGTGGGTCAACCTGGGGGTGGCAGAGCTTTTGACAACATGTGGATTTGCTGTGCGCTGATTGGTTGAGAGGAAGCAAAGGGAAACTTTTGAATTGGCGGGGGGACTTCAGTTGAGAGTTAGCCACTGACAGCGAGGGTTAAGGTCTTGGTCCTTGTGACTTCTATCAAGAGGAGTGGCAGTTGACAATGGGGCGATGAAGAGAGATCACAGGAGATAGGAGAAAGAGAGGATGAAGGGTAGATGTAGCAAACAGTAATTCACTTTGTTGTCTTCGCATTTTTATCGAGCAGTTTATAAAAACTGCAAATAAATCGAATTCCTATATCACCTATTTTTCGCATTGCCTCGATATCTTTCGATATGACCCACCTTCCCATTTTCAGCTGTGAACCGAAGATCTGGCAGCCTCGAACAAGAACGAACCAAATTAATTCATCAGAAAAGCTGAAAAGCGCTAAAAAAGCACTAAATCTTTTTCAAAAAGACACTAAAAATGCGAAACGCGCTAAATTGGCAACACCGCTTAAAGGTTATCTCCACCTTTTTTGCTCACGCATCCTTTTCACCATATTTCAGAATGTAACCCCCTCTTCCAAGATTGCCCAATTCAAAGGGTGCGTTCCAAATAGCTAGCTGAAAACCCGCCTAATAGGGCGGGTTTCCAGTTCTTTTTACAACTTCTACAACTCCACTAATTCTTAACAGCCTGTTGAAAATTGGGAAAAGCGTGTTAAGTCTCATATTATCATTAAGATAAACCTTTATGCAATTTGTCACTGTGAACGAATTCATCAGAAGAAATTTGAACATTGCAGAGAAGTGAAACTATCCATGCTGGGTAGTAGAAATGAAATGAAGGGTGTTCTGTATGCTTGGGTGACCTGGTTTATTTTGGTTGAAAGTTACTTATGGGGCTGTTAGCTGGTGTGGTATGGGTGTTTAGATTAAGTGGGTCTGTGTGTGAGCTATAAAATGGGTAGGGGTAGGGAGTGAAGTATTTAGATTAAGTGCATTTCTTGTGTAGGCTGTTAAGTGGTTGGTGTGATTTATGTTTCCTGGAATTTTGTTTATTTCTTTTCTTTTTTAAAATCTATTCTTTTCCTTTTCTTTAAAAAAAACCAAAAAAAAATAGAACGCATTAGGGTGCATGTAAACAAACACAGCCGGATATCCTAGAACGCATGAAATGATACCCTTTGTTTAACAGATTTCTTGTGTAGGCTGTTAAGTGGTTGGTGTGATTTATGTTTCCTGGAAGTTCTATCCAACATTGTCGAATCATATCAACCATTCGGTCAGATTCCCTTACATCCAAACAAATATATATATTGTGTGTGTAACACTTTTCAATGAGCACATAGATACTGCATTATGATCCTGGGGTGTGACACTTTGATCTTTGGCAGAAATGCCAATCCATATGTAAATAATCCCATCCTTTTTTACAGGTACTATGCTAGTATTTAACCCTTAACATCCTGTTGAAAATTTTCCAAGTCCAAAGCCCAGTCCTGTAATGATTGAGCAGAAAATGGCTAAAAATGGTTTGTTTATAGTGTCTTTACTTTTGGGCAGATTGGCAGTATTGCGGGAAAGACTTTGTTAATGTAACATGGTCATGTGTGCTAAAATAATGTTACACACATGTTGTT
>VCCN01004649.1:1870595-1882059 GCA_006491835.1 Architeuthis dux
TAACAAATACTAAATGTCTATTGTCTATTCTATGGTTCTGCCAGACAGGATTACAGTTGCCAACTCGTTTTAATTTTTTGATTAAAAATTGATGCAAAAAATATAATTTCTCCAGAATTCTCTGGAATATAATCTAAAAATATACTACATATATTTAAAATCAAATACGCAATTTCTTAAACCCCTAAAAAAATGTGGAGAAACATATGTGCATTTTGCACACATATGCAGGATATGTGGGGCCTATTTGAAGCGTTTTGGCATAGAAGTTAAAAAAAGAAGTGGTTCAACCGAAAATCTACCATTATAAAATAATATAATAGATCATCATCAGCCATTTCTGGTCCACTGCTGGACAAAGGCCTTTCCAAGTTCCTTTCATGCCGACTGACTATGTGTCCTCTGCCATGTCTTACCGGCCAACCTCATCTCTCCATCTTCTGTCTGGTCTTCTCTCACTGCTATTGCTGTCTCCTGGGCACCAGTCGATCAACCTTTTGCGCCATCTGCTATCGTTCCTCCTTGCTATGTGTCATGTCCATCTCCATTTGTGTCACGTAATCCCTTCTATCTTATCTTTTACCTTGGTCTGCTCTCAGATCCATGTTGACTACTTTCTATCTCTTAGAGTTATTCCTAGCATTGCTCTTTCCATTGATCTGTGCGTATTTGTTTATTTTGAAAACAAATGAAAAATAATAATCTGTAAATAAATAAACGTATTGATCGATAGATATACAAAATACCTGCCTGCTGGCCTTTTACGATTTCATTTCGCATTTTGTGTCTCCCTAGACAAAACGCGGAACAGGTCTGGTTAGTTACTCAATAGAAACAGTCAGGTGACCAACTTCTTTTGGCAGCATGACGTGTTGGGGGTGATCAATGAATAAGTTACTTCTCTCGCCTTTTGTTGGGGAGTGATCACTAAAAAAAGCCTGAATTTTCACAAAGCAAGCTATGGGATCAATTTAGCATAAACTTACATAGCAAGTTGACCCCTACCGCGCTAAAAAACCTATTATGGGGTGGGGGTAAAAGAACAAACGTTTTTTCTAGACCTAATAAGGAGTAAATGTTTAAATTGTCAGCCCTCTAGCTCCATTAGTGCGGCCTGTACGCGTGATACATACATAGCCAGCCAGCCAGCCAGCCAGCCAGACCAACTTAAAAACCGAAGAAACCTATGTTGACAGTTTTGGTTGACAGGTTTCTAATATATAGGTATATTATTATACACTGATCTATGTGGATTAGTGTCTTTATCTTGGATGTTATAGTCACCACGTTTCTGCCGCTGTGCCCTCCGGACAGCGGAATGAGAACAATCTACCCCCTGGATTGAATAAAGAGTTAGTTTAGTAGTGGAACACTCGGTGAGGACCGAACTCACTACATGGTAGTACTGGACAGCTAAACTAGATCGCTAATCATTACTCCACTGTGAGCAGCCAATATATACTAAGATTAGCTTAATACAACATAGGCTACAAGTGTAGGGCACTCATCACTATGGTAATGGCTTGTAAGACTGGCTCGTTAACCATTACTCCACAGCAAAGTGCATAATTAATTTACTAAGCTTAATATGGTATATAGTCACTGTAGTAATCGTGCTATGACAATTGGTCGCGAGGTAAATTGGTCGGTAGAACAATTCGTCTCCGGTGTCTGCTATAATTTGTTTGCGTGTTTGCTACAAGTGTGGGGCACTCATCACTATTGTAATGGCTTGTAAGACTGGCTCGTTAACCACTACCCCACAGAAGAGTGCATAATTAACCTGCGTATAAAAAATATGACAGAAATATGATCTGGACAAAAAATTAATTTCTTAAAAGCTGTTTCACATAATCTTAAATTGTAATATTTCGATATCTAATGTATTCAAATTTGCTTTTATTTAATTTTTAAAGATTTTGAACATTTATTTGATTTGACGATAAAATGACCTCACGACGAATTGTCTGGATGCCGTGAGGATCGAACTCATTACATTAGCTAATGGCTTGCCAGATTAGCCCGTTAACCCTGGCTCTAAACCAGGCGCCCTTCTTCATATTTACTTACTTACATATTTTCAAATTTCCTCATGCTATATGTCACGCGCAGTATACTTTCAAGCGTATGCGCCTATCGTGGTATATCGAGGGGTTAAGGTCAAACAACAAAGTATACACCCGAGACGCGAAAAACGGATTAAAAAACGATATCAAAATAAATGTTTCGTACAGAATAAACAAACTGGGTAACAAAAAAAGACAAACTCAAGGGTTTTCTTTTTTTTGATTGGCAATAATTGTAGTTTTATCAATAATAATACAGGAAATGTTCCGGGGATAGAAAATAGTCCGATTGACCACTGAGGTAAATTCTGGGTCGAGAAAAATAGTCCTATTGAGTAAAATCAAATAGTGAGGTTTCAAATGTTGATTTTGGTCCACAGCTTTTAGGAAAAGGTAAAAGAAAGAGCCTATATCTCTTCGAAGCTAAGATGATCGTGTCTCCCGGTCGTCACCGGTTCAAAACACTGCGTCAGCAAACTTTCGTGTCTCCGTCCCACTCCACCGCCCAGGTGCTACTGCTCTACTGTATCTGTCTTTCTTCCTGCCTCCGCGCCGAATTCAAATCCCGGGAAACGGGATCTTCCTAAAATCTTTCCTTTGTCTTTCGCGCGTCAATTCTTTAATTCACGGACAGACGAGATTCTCTGTTCACATTTTGTCGTTCCTCAGGGGAGCTTCAGTTCTCTCACACTATAATTCTGCACGTGAGTATTAGTCTCCAACAGAGAAGTGAAACCGGGGTGATGGTTAAAGAGTAAACACCGTGAAATTTCTGTACGATTTATTTCTTTTCAGAAATACGAAACCCTCGTCGGAGAAAGAGGGGCCCAACTGAGCGGAGGTCAGAAGCAAAGAATCGCCATTGCCCGTGCCCTTGTGAAAGATCCCAAATTCCTGTTACTGGATGAAGCAACATCTGCACTGGACTCTGAGAGTGAAGCCATCGTGCAAGATGCTTTAGACAAGGTATAGTTACTATTGCTCAGAAAGAAAAACCGTCTGCCCACCTCCCAATTCCTTATTAAAATAAACTAATTGCTCACATTAACAGTTTGTTCAGGTTCCAGCAATTTGGGATAAACAAAACATTTTCCCTAATAGATTCCTTTTTGTTTGAGATGTTGAAGGCTGTCCTGGATCTAGACATGATTTTCTTCGTTTTCATCATCATCAGCAACCTTTTAGCGTCCCTCGTCGGACATAGACCTTTCCCAAGATTCGCAAGACCTCTCTAGCATGGGCATTGCAGAGCCAATACTTTCTGAACTTATCTAGTTCGTCGCTCCATCTTATTTTTTTCTTCAGCCGCAGTTTTGCATATGATCTCCGGGGCTCCACGTTGTGAGTCGTGATGTCCAGCGATTGTAAGTCTATTTTTCAATGGTTGTGACTATCTTGTCCAGAAATGACCTTTTTTTCTTCCTGTTTCAAGCAAGAAGAGAAAGTCGTGTTTAAACGCTAATTAATGTTCCTTTCCATAAATTCATGTAAAGCCCATTTTTCAATCTACTGAATTTTCCCAAGGCTTGTAAACGACTAAGTCAACTTATATATCCTTCACTTATTATTATCAGTCGATTATTGTTATCTAAAAGACCCTGTCCAAAGTGATCACAATAAGCCGCTCCCTCTATATATCCTCTACTTATTATTATCAGTCGGTTATTGTTATCTAAAAGACCCTGTCCAAAGTGATCGCAATAAGCAGCTCCCTCTATATATCCTCCACTTATTATTATCAGTCGGTTATTGTTATCTAAATGACCTTGTCCCAAAGTGATCACAATAAGCCAGTTCCTCTATATATCTTCCACTTATTATTATCAGTCAGTTATTGTTATCTAAAAGACCAAAGTGATCACAATAAGTGGCTTCTTCTGTAGCAGATAATATGATACGTCCTGATTTCAATTTCCAATGGTGGTTGTAAATTCTTTTCAGGCTCGCCAAGGCCGTACGACCATTGTGATTGCCCACCGACTGTCTACCATCAAATCAGCCAACCTGATCGTCGTCTTGAAAAACGGAACTGTGGAAGAAAAGGGAACACACGATGAATTGATGGACCTACAAGGAATGTACTTTGGTTTGGTTACAACACAGGTTGGTATTTACCCCCCCCCCTCTCTCTCTCTCTCTCTCTCTCTCTCTCTCTCTCTCTCTCTTTACCTATCTCGGAACCCAGTACAGGGTCGTTGGGGAAACACGGATGATTTCATCATTGGTGTATCAAATCGAGAGTCCATCCCTCTTCTGGCTGGTTTGGAATCAGAGTTGTCCATCTTATAGACAGGTTGCCAACCATGGCTATAGAGCCTAGTCTGCCTTTCTATTTACCAATAGCCAGGTTGTTGGATGGAGATGGATTCATGCCTTTCCCAAGAGCATTAGTGTGAAGTAAACACACTGTCTTGGGCTCGCCGATTCTATTCTTCGTATCGTTAACCACTCGGCCACTTCGCCCCTCCAGGTAAATGTTTAGTAATCATTTAGTTGTTTGGCACAAGGCCAGGAATAGAGCTTGCTAATCATCGTTCTACAGCCGGTGCTACAGGAGTGCAAATAACGAAATAATATGTAGTCTTTTAACTACACACTGGAGCGGTTGACGAGATATCTCTTCTATTTAAAGGTAACAATTTTGTTGATAAAAATATCTCCTACTCACCAATTGGAACTATGGGCTCTGTCATTCAAAGAAATTCAGTATTTTTGTCAAAGCTTTTTGTTTTCCTATCGTGATTTGAACTCGCGACCAACTGATAGCCAAGAGGCTGTCTTACTGATTGAGCTAAATTGACAAATCTTAGATATTAACGAAAGTTTATCATACAGATAATTTTCTATTATTTTTGCTTAGAAAATAGTTTCATAGAAATTAAAATATATTCGTGAATTTTTTCAATGGTATTAACTAGTACATATATAATGAACAGTGTGTTTTTTCCCTCTTTCTCTGTCCGTAACAATGGACACTCCCACTTAAAGGTAACAATTTTGCTAATAAAAATATCTCCTACCTGATAAATGTTGATGATGTTCTGTAGATCAAAATAGGTACGGAAGGCGGCCTTTTGGCTAAGATCAAAGTGTAGTATCTGTTCTTCGAAACCGCCATGGCCTCGAAGTTCAGAGGCCTCGAAGTTCAGAGAACCGTGGCATTTGTCTCAGTGACAGGGATTTGGGATTCTCCCCCCTCAATCCGGCACTAAATGACCCAGGGTCGATGTGCCGTTAAACACAAATAACTAACTAACTAACAAAATGGGTACGGATTAAGATTATATAAATAACAAGAGAGACAAGTATTGATTGAACAACGGTCTGTTTAATACTCAAGAACAGGCAGCAGCCAGTGATGTCACAGCAAGGGGACGTAATCGTCTCTACATGTAATATTACTACATTTAGTAGTAATTGTATATGTAACGCTACCGACCATTTAAAACGATGTACTCTTCCTAGTATAACTCTAACTAGCATAATATAGATATTTGCTTGGTCAAGTGATTCAATTTACGCTTGGGCAGATATGTTTTAAGTAAAATAGCGATCATCTAAAAATTCGTTTTGTTATACATATTTCTTTTCTCATATATTCCAGAATGTTTCTAATGAAAAAGATCAGGATCAAATTGGATGTGAGTAATATTTATTTTTTCTTTTAATTTTGCTAAAGCCATTAACTGTTGTTTTTGTGTGATTATCTATAATTTTACTCGTTATAGAATTTTCAAAATAAATCTTAAATATATAGACTTTCTTCCACTCTACACGAGTTCTGATATAATGGTTCTGTAAGAGTTCTGTAAGAGATGGTTTTCAAATTTCAGAAATCAAATGACTAAACTAGTTTTTACAAACACATAGGATCCAAACAGGGTGCCGCAAAAGTCACATTTTAGAACTCGAATAACTTTTTAAATAAAGTTTAAAAGATTTCCCTTTAGACATTTATTTTGAACCTTAGAAATTACTTTGAACTAATTGTGAAATATAACATCACGCAAATGCCTTCCATTTTCAGCTTTTCTAAGCAATGTTTCATAACAGCTTGTAATGCATCTGACTCCGATGCTCTATTTCATGTCGAATATTATTCTTCAGTTTCTGGGGTGTTTGGGGCTTGCTTACGTAATCCTTTTCTGTTGTATAGTGGGATCCAAAGCACCAAATCTGTGTATTCTTTGTATAATGCCAGAAGTGGGATGAAAGTCCTGAGCTTGGAGAGAAAGAGAGACCGCTCAAAACTATCCGGATATATTTTTATTTCATAAGATACATTGTCGGTGGTGGAGAGTGTAGAGTGGGAGAGAGGTAACGAGAGCCGACAGCATGTCCCCAACCGGGACATCGCTCTTGTGCCTCCGGCTCGGCTGCTGCCTGCTTGTCTCTGCTCTCTGCTCTCTGCTCTGAGTACTGAGTACTGAGTTCCTCTGCTCGTCTCCGTCTCTGAGCTGGCGGCATGTGTCTTATTTTATGAGGTTTGAACGTCCACGCTTGTGTGTTCAACATCTGCCCAGGTGTTGACCCGGAAATGACAGTATATCATAACATTTATTTGAGATAACCCCAAAGGAAACAAAAACAATCGAGAGCTTTCAAATCTGGCGAACCAGTTAATTTCTGATGAAATGCATGAAATTAATTTGCGAAGCTGAAGATGGTAGGCATTTGCGGGATGTTATATTCCACAATTAGTTGGAAATAATTTTAAAGGTCTAAAGTAAATATATCTAAAGGGAAAATTTCTTCACCTTTTTATTAAAAGCGTTGTATATGTTTTAAAACGGAAAGTGATTTTTGCTCCAGCCCATATTAACTGCCTCTGAGCAAATATTAACCCTTTCAATAAAATAGAATTGTGTCTGAAGTTCTAAAATAAAGAATTGTCATTCGATGAAAGATTAGTATTATTTTCCCCATATTTGTTGTTTTGATCACTACATTTTGGCCGGTGAGCTCTGCGACCTTCCTCAGGTATATGGAGTATACGGCACTTTTTAAATTACTTGCTAGAAGAATCATTGTCGTTGGTTGACCCGTGAAGAAGTGATAGTTTAGGAAATGAAAGGTGGGGGCGTGGGATGAACATGCACCTGAGGGAGGTCGGAGAGCCCACCAGCCAAATCGTTGTGACAAGTCAATAACAGAATTCTCGAATATTGTTTTCTTTTCTCCCCGACAGCTATAATGGATTCAACCCTTGAACGAGTCGATTCGTCAAGAAACAGTTCTCGATTGAAAAGAGCCACTTCAGTGAATTCAAACAAATCTGAGAAATCCTACGGAGAGAAAGAAGAGGTAAACATAACGCACTGATCATTCTATTCTTTTGGCTAAGATCAAAGTGTAGTATCTGCTCTTCGAAACCGCCATGGCCTCGAAGTTCGGAGAAACGCTGCCCTTCGGGGGTCCTTGTGGCATGCTCGGGTATCGTCCTGGGAGAAGTTGCGCAGGATATCTTGGGTGCGGCTTTGGCTAGGATCAAAGTGGCGTATCTGTGCTTCGAAACCGTCATTGCCTCGAGGTTCAGAGAACCCTGTGCGAAAGTCTAATAATAACCCCCTCCCCCAAATAAAAAAAAGGTTAAAGGAGTGAAGAGTCGTTTTTGGTAACCAACACTTGTTCATCGTATTTCCCGGCTGATAAGACGCTACAAGTGGTAAGACGCACCGTATGATTAGCTAGGATTATATTATATGTCCGTGAGGGGTCCGTGAGGGGTCCGTAAGTGCTTATATCTCGTGACTAGGGTTCTTGAGGGTTGGCAAACCCCTTCCTACAATTTGACCTTCGAGAGCTAAGACGCAGGGGGCATTATCAACCGGGAAATACGGTATTTCTTTTCAAAGAAGCGTCTGTGGCGCCCAGAAAATGACGCAGACTCGCCATCAGTTTCTCTGTCGTTTGCATATTTGTGCTAATGACAATAGAATACTCACACGGTATAAGGCTTTCTAGAAGAGATCATCCCCTACAACGAAGGCTGAGACTCTCATCTCCGTGTGACTCGGTTGTTGGCCTCACGCATGAAGTGGATCAGCCACCGTTAAGTCTCAACATTAATTTCCGCCTCTTGAGATCAAATAGTATTCAATAGTACACTCTGAAAAAAGTGACCAATCAACGTTCGATAAGACCAACGTTCGGCAAGTTGATTTCTTGCCGAAAGTTGGTCTTATCGAACGTTGATTGGTCACTTTTTTCAGAGTGTACTATTTACCATATTTATTGCTGTTGATTGAGTATCTACAATAAAAGGGATTATATCTTCATTCTATTTCTGGTATTATTTGGATTAACATAGGTAATTGTATAGTTTAGCCGTATAGAATCGTTGTTCATTGTTCGGCGTACATTACTTTGGCGAAGATTTTAAGATCGTGTGACAGCAAGGGTGAAATAAAATAAATTACTGAAAGCGCAAACCATTGCTATTACTGAAATCACAAATCATTACTATTACTGAAAGCACAAACCATTACTATTACTGAAAGCATTAAATTTTATCGTAAATAAATACCAGATTTACAATACGTTTTGTTTTCATAAATTGTAAACAATAACATGCCCCCATCGCAGTAATTTTAGATAAAAAAACAGTTAACTGGTATCTATGGTAAATAGTACACTCGGAAATAAGTGACCAATCAACGTTCGGTAAGACCGACTTTCGTCAAGCTGATTTTCGGTAAGATGAACCAGACCTGTATTCAGCCTTTTGATTGCTGTGGGAATCAGTGCACCTAACAACTCACATTTTCTACAAGCTGCCACCGAGTGTCACAGACCTCTGCTTCGAAAGTGACGATTGCTCCTCGAAAGGTTGTATAATGCCGGTTGCATTTCTTCTTCTCACCGAGAGAGAGAGTATGAGAAAGTATGAGAAAGTATGAGAGAGTATGAGAGAGTATGAGAGAGAGAGAGAGAGTGAGGGAGAGAGAGAGAGAAGATGATGATGACGTCCGGATGAAGGGGGAAGCTACTTCGCTGTTGACCTGTTGCCTGTCTCTCCGATTCTCAACTGCTAACTGCCTCTAACCAGCCCTCTCACCCTCACCCCTAACGGGCGGGGGATTCTCTTTATACGACCCGTCGCTATCGGCTTCAGATCTAAACTACCGTAATTTGAAGATCAGGGCCCCTTAAAAAGGCCTCGGTAATACGATATGGAGTTTTGGTCACGTACGCCAAACGCGCGAACACAGATTGCATTTCGTTACACACTCCCCCGCAAACCTTTCAGAATATGAAAGTATCTGCTATGGACCAATGACTGACAGCATAACCTTTCTGATTTTTACAAGTTATAGTAAGTTTTCTTTTCTTTCTTTTCTTCAAGGAAGAAGACCTTCCGGCCCCAAGTATGACCCGTGTGATGAAAATGAACGCCCCCGAATGGCATTTCATTGTTTTGGGTTGTTTTGGTGCAATTTGCACAGGTGCAACGAATCCGTCATTTTCAGTGATTTTCAGTAAAATCATCGCAGTAAGTTTTACGCATTAATCATTTGATTTCATCGAATTTCAGAATTAAACTTTTTTTCTGTTAACGAATTAAATATATTTATTTTTCTTTATAACGTCTTGAGTATGCGTACGTTTTATATAGCGTCTTGAATATGCATACATTTTATATAGCGTCTTGAATATGCATACGTTTTTATATCGTCTTGAATATGTTTACGTTTTATAATATCTTGAATATGCGTACGTGTTATAGCGTCTTGAATATGCGTACGCTTTATAACGTCTTGAATATGTGAACGTTTTATAGCATCTTGATTATGTTTACGTTTTATAACGTCTTGAATATGTGTACGTTTTATAACGACTTGAATAAGCATACATTTTATAACGTCTTGAATATGCCTACGTTTTATAACGGGTTGAATATGTCTACGCTTTATAAGTATACATAAGCAACATTTGGTCAGACTGCCTTTTCCATTTTGAGGATCTGAAAGAAAAGTTTGAATCTTTCTTTGAATTTTCTAGGTCTTCATCTTGCCTTTGGACGAACAAGAGAAAGAAATCAATCTATACGTTCTTCTTTTTGTGGCACTTGGTGTGGCCTCTGCGATAGCAAACATTACCCAGGTGAGAAAATAATATTGACCTATCTTTGATTCTTTAATTCTTATACCTGTTGATTACCCCCATGCGTCCACTATCTCGAAATAGAACAGGACATTCAAATACAGTGGTGCCTCTCATAGCGAAGGACTCTTATAACGAAATTTCACTTGGCGCGAGTTCCCAAATAACAATGATGGTAGGAAGCGTAATAGCGTAGTAATCTCTAACGGTGAAGCTACTAGTAGCAGCGGTAGTACTAGTGCCTATAGTAACCTTAAGGGGTCTGACTGCCCGTAAGTAAAGCTAGGGTGCTGATGAGACTAGAGAAAGAAAGAGTAATAGTTAGCGATACGCGTAAGAAAGATCTTTCTTTCTCTGTCGGTTCCTGCAGTAGTAAAAGTGACTGAAATACATGCATGTTGCAAGATGCAATTTACACATGGTAAATGACGCAATAAGAATTAGGAATACAACATACTTGGCAACGATTATAAGAAGTATATTTATTACAGAAGAATAACAATAAGAGTATTTCTCAGCTATTGAGAACAAGAAGAAAGAATGCATTTAAAGAGTTTGTATACTACTTAGTAAAGTGTCGGAGAGTTGTTAGAGTGTGTGTATGTATGAATGCGTACGCACGTAATCCAAATTCGGAACGGCCAAGATTTGGACTTTTTATAGTAAGAGGTGAGTAGTGGATGTGTGGCTGGTCGAAATATCGGCCGGTGAACTGGGTATCGTCAAGTATCCAAGATGAAATGTAAGGTGACAATATACATCGTTTTGCCAGACTTATTGTCTACAAAGGGTATCAAGTTTCTAGTCAAGTACTGTTTTTTCATGTTACGAAAAGTTGGTTATCTAAAAGCACTAGCAAACAAGATAACTTTATTTCTCGGAGTAAAAATCCGTTACAGTCCCCAATTACTAACATTAAATCTATTAACAAGGAAATGACGAACTATTTCGAGACCACGTGAGCCTGAAACATAACCAAGACGTGTGTGTATTCCTACGCCGCTAAGCGTATCCCATCAGTTGCGACTCGTTGTAAACGTTTGCGTTATTGTGCATTATTTTCTTCTCCAATAATTATTAAACCATGCATCATAAGAGATCTTCTACAGCAGGGGATTCAACAAAGTCTAGAAAGACAATTACAATCCAAATTAAGTTGGAAAGTCTGCGTAAAAGTGAATCTGGCATCTCTACAACGAAACTGGGCGAAGATTACATCATGGCTATTATAATGTCGTCGTATATTTAGTGCCTTTGTTTTACTTTGTTGTTCTTTCTGTTTTAGCTGTGATTAG
>VCCN01004649.1:1981130-1991617 GCA_006491835.1 Architeuthis dux
ATAGTTTCCCAATTAATAAACTATTTTGTTATGGTGTGAAAACTCAACAAGTACATCATCACCATCAGAAGTTGAGTTTTCACACCAATAGTATCTGCTAGCTATAATTGGATAACAAGTGACAGCAAGTCTCCTCGGTATCCCAGAACTCTCCTCTGTATTCTTTATTATTATAATCTTTTATATTCATCGAGTTTTTTTTATGCTAGTAGTAACTAGTGTCTCTTGCTGGAGATCAAGTGACAGCAAGACTCGTTAATACTCAAGCACCCCTTCCACCTCCTCTTTATCATCATCACCATCATCAGTGTTACCAATTTAGCGCGTTTCGCGCTAGATCTAGCGCGTTTCCTGTTTTGTCAGTGCAAAAAGCGCTAAATTCGCGCGTTTTCGCCTAAAACATTTTGGCCATTTTCTGGCTATTTCTGACCGTTTTTAGCGTCTTTTTGGTGGTTTGGGGCCATTTATTTTGGCAATTTAAAACATTTAGCGCCTTTTTTTAGCGCTTTTTGGCAGTCAAACTAGCGCGAACATATTTTTTGAGTTGGCAACTCTGACCATCATCATCATCATCATCATCAATGGTGATGATGATGCTCTGGTACACTCAAATTCAACAATCTAAAGTAGGTTATATTCTTAAGATTCTACAAAAGTACCCTTCTTCCAGCGGTCAGTCTTGTTATTTATCTACAAATTCTACGACGATCCCATCAAATAACATTATGCGCATTTCTAGCCGATTAGTAACTAAAAGAAAACTGATATCTCTGCGCCCCCAAAAGCGCCAGAATTCGCCTCAGTTTTCATCGGAATCACATGTATTAATCTAAAATTTAACTATAAACAATCACAGGCGTACGAACCATGTATGTGTGGGGGTTTGCCAATGCCCCTTCAAATTGGGGCAAAACGGGAGAAAATTCGGGCAATTGAAAAAAAGAAAAGAAAGGCAGACGACAATATCTCTTTTAAGTTGCATATTGTGTGATTTAAACTAGCTGTATCGTCGATTGTGAAAAAGTAGAAAGACCTTTTTATCGGCTATAAATTCGGGCAATTGAACAAAATAGGCTGACAACAATATCTCTTTCAAGTTACATGTTGTGTGATTTAAACTAATTGTATCGTCAATTGTGAAAAAGACTTTATCGGCTATATTCATAAAAGGGTTGTTTTTTTTTTATTAGAAATTAGTACGTTTTTATCTGTGTAAAATTTCGGGCCCCTCTGTCCCCTTTCTTAGCCCAAAAATTCCCATACGTGGACACTTATTACATGAACAGATTTTTAATTGTTCTCTGTTTATTTAGATTTAGCAAGTCATTGTTGACGAGGAAATGACCGTGCTATAATGGGTTGCGAAACCATAGTCGGTTCCCCACCCACGGGCATGTCACTTGATCATTTTTTTTTCTGCTGAAAACTTTGAAACAATCCCATAATGCAACAGTATTCTTTAGTCCTTTAGTTTGGAACCTACCTCACTCGACGTTACATAGAAGGTAAGTAAATCGCTTAGACTAGTCTATATCAATCAATTTAAAAAGAAAAAAGTTCATGGAACCAAATATGATTTCTCCAAGAAACACACTTGTCTTTTTTAATTTTTTAAAAATAATACAGGATCAAAGAGGAGAGAAGAACGTTTTATTTGTGTTTATAGACTTACTTGTAGAGGGGGCGGGATTGGTGTTAGATTTCCTCTAATACTACTACGACGACTATCAGAAGGAAAAATACATATTGAAGTTAGCTTTCTTTATCGCTGTACAGGGGCGAATCTGGGATTTTGAGCAGGGTGGGGTCCAAATGGAAAAACATTATTTTTTATAAATGCATACATGAAAAAGAAAACTAATTTCAAACATTAAAAACAAGAAAGTAATATGTGATCTGGTATTTTTCACTTATATTTGAGTCGCAGCTTTTTAGAATTGACAAAAAGTATAAAGAAATAATCAAAGATATTCACTACAGAACCAATAAAATTCTGAAGAATAAGGCAGATAAAAAAACAATTTGTTTTTAAGTTTAATCTATGCTTACTTGGGATTATTTTATTTTTTTTTTTTTTTGTTTATAAAATTCCATTATCAGGAACCCCTGGAGCCCCCCCCCCCCCCCCCGGGGGGACATACGCCTACATTGAAGTTACCTTTTTTCTTTTAAATCGCTAGTTTTCATCGTAAAACCATTTCTATTTGTTAAGTTTTTTTGTATTTGCTTATAGTTGGGAACGATTGAAATGATGAAAAGGGACTCGTTTATATACAACTGAAGGTCAGTGAGTACTGAATTCTGGAATAACTTACGTTGGGAAAACTAAACTAAAAAGTGACTATAATTTCAAACTCGTCGTCACCTTTCGCTGTCGCTCATATCTCTTTGCATTGGTGTAAGGGAGCTAATAAACTCTGACAAATTGAGAGCATTTTGATTACATTAATTCATCTGTTTTTCTTTTAATTAAAATCACAATTTATTTTATAATTTGAAACTCGGTATTTAAAGTAAGCAGTTCAATTTAGATTCTACACAAGTTAATGTTCGTTTCGATTAAGATCCTTTTCACTCAGTCATGGGCGGGGGTTATAGGTGTGGTTCTCTTGCACCAAAAATATATCTAGGTTTAGAGAATTTTTTGTTTTTTGTTTTTCGGAAGGAAAGGTAGTTTAATATTGGTCAGATGACATTATCAGAGGAGGCGCATGTGACTCGCAGCTGCGGGGGCGTGGCGTAGCTCAGGGGGGCACAATATATCTGAGGAACGTTATAACGAAATAATGTTGAAAAATCTCTAAAAAATAATGTTGAAAAATCTCTAAAAAATAATGTTGAAAAATCTCTAAAATAATGTTGGAAAATCTAAAATAATGTTGAAAATTCTCTAAAAAAAAAAAAAGAAGAAATTACGTGGGGGTGCAGTCTGACCTAGTGCACCACTGCATTATTAACAAGTTTATGGATGCTTTTTTTTTTTTCTTTCTCCAAATGTAAAGTTGTTATCGACGTGACACCCCATATGGACAAACTTATTTATATCTGCATCATTACGGGTTTCTTGCATCCCTGGAGAGTTCTTCCATATCCGGTTCTACATCATAAAACAGTGAACCAAAACTGTCAACATAGGTTTCTGCAGTTTTCAAGTTTCATGGCTGGCTGTGTATGTGTCACTGTCACGCATACAAGCCGCACCAATGGTGCTAAACATTTACTCCTTATTATGTCTAAAAAAAAAAACAACTTTTAAAATTCACCACCAACATAGGTTTTTAGTGGGGGATTCAATTTACAATGTAAGTTTATAGTAAATTGATCCTTTAGTTTGTGTCCGGCAGCATTCACGCTTGTTTTTTTTTTATAATTCAGACTTCGGATATCATTTACTTAAGCCATGTTTTCAAAAACATCCAGAATCCAGATTGGTTGAAGGGTAGTTCAGCGTCCCAAATTATTGCGCAGGTCCCTAGTTTCTTTACATGTGTTTTTAACTACTATAACAGAAAAATAGCAAATTTAACATTAACACCTAACCCTAACGTCAATTTTGAAATAAACTGAACATTTACAAAATCCAAATTTGTTTGTTCTGTCGTGCCCTTTCGTAAATTTAAATTAAAAACCTTTTAAGTTCAGAAATGGCCACAATAAAGGTGAGTAAACATTGTATTATTCGGACCGTTTCGTAAATTTACATTAAAAACCTTTAAAATCAGAAATGACCTCAACTAAGGTGAGTAAACATTGTATTATTAAAATCTTATTTGTGTCGCAGTATATCGGACGCTTAGTAAAGTTCCCTTCCCTAGATATTTAATTTGGGACGCTAAACTTCCTTAGATTCTAGATATTTCTGGATGTTTTTGAAAACATGGCTTAAGTAAATGATGTCCCAGAGACTAGTGATCACTACCCAACAAAAGGCGAGAGAAGTAACTCATTCATTGATCACCCCTTTTCCCAATTTCTTTTAATTGATCATCATCCTCTAACACGGCATACTATGCTGCCAAAAGACATTGGTCACGAGACGGTTTTTATTTAGTCACTAACCAGACTGGTTTTATTTTATTTTCCCCCTTAAAAACATTTCCTTAGCCTGGAGTAACTAACTTAAAACCTTTCTTTGTGCCCCCAAGAAAGAAAGAAATATTCGTGTTGATTCTGAAGTCTTTTAAAGGACAGAGGAACGACATTCCAGGCTGTAAGGACGTCCTCTACTCCTAAGATTTTGTTTTCAATGCCATAACACTTGATTTCGAAAGGGAATCGTATATTTCTACTCTAAAAATAACTTCTTCTACTACTATTTCAAAGCACTAAGTACAGTCATCTGCAGGCGAATATTTTGCGCTACTGTTTTGTTACTTAGAAAATATTTGAAGGGAAAAGGATAAAAAATAATAATTGTAATAGAATTCTAGTTTTTTCATCTTGTAAATATAATCTACTTTAAATCAAAATTATTGTCTTGCATAGCTTTCTTAACCATTTTCTGACGCGTGGTATCATTTTATTTTTAACATTTATTTAATAATTCCGAAACCCAACCCAACCCTAATCTCCGGTCTGTTGATAGCATTTTATCAGATTCAGATTAGAAATATACGCATGCGCAGTTATGGGGCAACCGGCAAAATATCGGTTTATCAAAGATTACGAAAACAGACTTTACTTCTTACTGAACATTAAAATATTGGATTTCCAACGAAAAATATACTATGCACCAGCTATTTAAAGGGTCTGGTACATTTTTTGGTATGTCAAATCCGTAAAGTTATATTTGCCGAGTGTAAACTGAGATTTTTTTTTTTTACCAAAAAAAAACAACCTAAATTAAGAACGCTCTGGAAAAGATATTAAACCTAACCCCACAAATCCCCAAATAATTCTTAGTGTTAGATCAGCCTTTCTCAATCTTTTAGACTGAACGAACCCGTGAAATAACTTTCATATCTCAAGGAGCCCCTGCGTGTGCACTGTGTTTCAAAACGGAAACTCTGCGAACCTTAAAAAAAATGTAAGTTTACTTTTTTTTTTTTTCTTTTTTTTAATTTAGAACTTGCTAATCAAATCCTAGTCAGTATGTCTCGCTAAAGGCTAATGTGATTAAGGAATTTTGGGATCATTGTAGCAGAAAGACGATACCGTCTGCTGACTGACTTGACTTTTGCGCAATGATCACAAGCCGAGTCTACAAGCCTCTTACGACGATCATGCCACCCCCACAAAAAAAAAAAAGTGAAACAAAAATAACTAAAGAGATAATTAGCTAAAACTGAAACAGATAAAATGAAATAATGAAATTTATTTTAGCAACAAAAATGAATTTCTCTAAAATTAAACAACCAAAATAAATGAGTTGATAAATTAAAAAATAAACAAAGAAAATGCCTTGGTTAGTCACTCAATAGAAACTGTCACGTTATCGTCTTTTGGTAGAAATGCCGTGTTGGGGATGATCAATTGAAAAAAAGGGATTATCAATGAATAAATTACTTCTCTAATGGTCACCCTTCGTTGGATCACTAAAAAAATCCGAATTTTCAAAAAACAAAAACAAGCGTGAACACTTCTGGACACAATGTGACCAATTTAGCATAAACTTACATTGTAAATTGAACGCCCCCACCGCAAAAAACTGAGAGGGGGATTTAAAAAAAAAATTGTTTCTAGTCATAAAGAGCAAATGTTGAAATTTTCAAACCTCCATTGGTGCGGCCTGTACACGTGTTACATGCATACACACATATAGCCAGCCAGGCAGAATCACTTAAAAACTGAAGAAACCTATGCTGACAGTTTTGGTTGACGGTTTCTAATATTTAGATTAAATAAATAAAACCAAATGTCGATCAGAAATATAATTTCAACAAAACGATTTCTCTTTATTTAAAATTTTTTTTTTATTACTTCTCTCTAATCATCACAACTTGACGTAAAAAACAAAATGGCAGACGATGACGAAACACGAATTTAACAGTCTAAAGTTGCGCAGACGACGTACGTAATTACATTGTTGCTATGGTAAATAATATCTTGGACAAACTGTTATTTCTCTCAGGAGTTTGGCAATGTTCTAGTTTACAGGCGTGGCGAATATACCCTATTTTTAGAACCATACCTATCTTATGTTCCAGACCTTTGTACACCCGGCGCTGGGTAGAATTGTTGGATCACTTTACCACCCTTCCCTCCCCTGCCGACTGGTTAGAGGGGGGGGGACCATGTGGTAATCGTTTGGATTAGGTTCGCCAAAACAAGCGAGGTAACTGGTATAGACGCTGTACATGTTAACCATTTTTTTGGTAACCATTTTTTTGGTATTAATTTCAACTGTGTATTCAATTTAGTGTTACAAATATTAAAATAATATTCAATCTTTTATTGTTGCTAATTGCAACCCCAACACTAACCCTAAATTATATCCTTTTTTTTTCTCTAATAGAATACAGTTTTAAATGGTCATGTTTTCTGCTTTCATTTGTTCCGTAATAAGTTAGCAGCAGCAGCTTAAATACTTGTGTCTACTGAAGTTATTTTCCTTGTTTTTGGCGAACCTAATTCAAACAATTACCGCGGATGTGATCACTTTTCAGGAGGAAGATGTTAAGGTGTTCCATTTCATCAACCCATGGCTGACAACACGTTCCAGGCCGCCATTCCTTCTCTCTGCCTGTGGATGAAGAGTGAATAATATCTTTAATTTTGTCAATTAAGTAGACGTGCAGTTGAACTTGTGTTTGTAAGTGATCAAGGCAAATTGTTCTGGCAAGAAATGGAAATTAAATGGTTTAACACAGTCAACTGCATACCACAAGCGTCGCTCAACTGGTTTACAAAATATCTTGATATGGATAACATAAGATTTATTTTCAGGTAATACAATATATTTTCATCTATCTATCAAGAAACAAACATGACACGTGCAGACTTGAAACGAATCGAGTAATATTTATAAATAAATAAGGGAGATTACTCTATGATTAGAATTTAATTGTTATCTCCATTCACAGTTATTTTTAGGCCTAGGTTTAAAACTTAAGTAGAGAACTTAATGTTAATTCAATTATTACAAAATCCTGTTTTATTTTTAGTCTATGACTTTCGCAGGGTCATTTTACATATGCCTGCAAAGTTTTGTCTAAATCGGTTCTGCGGTTTAGGCGTACATAAAAGTGTAACAGACACACTGAAAGCTTCCACTGGGACTAGCTGGGACAGGCACATGTGGGTGGGCGATGGGGCAACATTTACACACAAGCTCCGCTTGCTTTGCTTGGATAAAATGTTTTCCCTAGTTTCTTATCCCCCACCCAAATTACAATGGTTTACAATTTAACACTCCTAAAAAAAGAAAAGAAACCTGTATGTGCGATCGTGTATGATCATAACAATTTCGGAAAGATAGCGAAAGGAAACCAGAAAGCACTCAGCGCATACCTTTGCCAACGCCATTGTCAGGGGAGGTAATTGTGCATGGATCCGCCCCCAAACTGAACAACTTCTTCCGTAATCTATTGTCCACCCTTCCACAAGATTCCATTGAGATTCATAGAGAACTTTTGGAGATATCGTGTTGAATGTCATGAGCGTATACATATGGGGGAAAAAGCCGGAAACATATCTCTCAATCAAACATTCCTGGATTTACTCCAAAATTTAACCACATATCCCTTACCCCATTGCCCCCCCCCCACAAGATTTTATTGAAATTCATCGAGTACTTTCGGAGATATCCTGTCGACAGACGGAATCACGGAAAGATAGACCGGATACATATACCCCTCCAACTTCGTTGCCAGATGTAAAAACGTATACTTCTTAACGGACATTAAATTATTGGATGTTCCCATAAATTACACTACGTTAAGTAGTTTCTATAATAATAATATTCAAATTTATTAGATGAATCATTGTCAAATGGCCACTCTAGGAGGAGGATGTTAAAGTGATCCGAATTTATTTTCAAAAACTTAGACTTAATCCCCAACGCTGGCGGGTGTCCACTGCGCTTTATCTTAAGAAAAAGAATGTAGCATTTTCTCTTTCTTAAGATAAAGAGCAATTATCCCCGGGAGCCTGTTTTAACGCGACAGTTTCCTTACCGATTAGGCTACGAAGACCACCGACTATGGTAAATCAAAGATGGCGACGTACCAGGCGTTCGGGGGGAAAATAAAGAATGAAAACTGTATGGTTATACCTTAAGCAAATACAGAGGATTCCGGTTGATAGGACCGCATCGGGACAAACGATTTTGGACACAATAACCGGCTTGTTCGATTAACCGAACAGCTCAATTTTTTTTAATTCCAAGGGAACAACTTGCATAAAAACCAAGTTGTCTACTTTTTTCTTTCTTTTGAAAATTTGATTCACGAGTTAAAGATATTTGAACGATAATTGTTTTGAGAACCGAAAAAATATATCTTTAGTATTTCTACCACATTTTATTTAAAAAAAAATGTTAATTCGGTAGCACTGCTGGTTGGTCCAAATAAACGGCGCATTGGTCATAATTGTAATGTTTATATAAATGTATCTATATGTTAAATCAATAAACATGCCGAAGCAAGCTCCCAGCAAACCCCATTCCGTTTCCGGTCCCAGAAAACGCGGACCGGAAGTGGGAACGGGGAAAGCCCACTTCTTACCAGGCACATGTTATCTTGTTCCGTCTTCTTTTCTTAACACGCTTAAACACGGTTACGAATCAAACGCATTCTAATCTCGCACAGCTAGAACAAAAAGACTAACAAAGCGAACATAGGCACTAAACTCAACCAGAACGTTACAATAATAAACGAAGCGATGATTACATACATTTGGATCGATTCTTACAAGATTGGTCCTATTAAGCGGAGACCACTGTATTTTTTTCCATGAAAGAAAAAGCCAAAGCGGCAATTTTAAAAGATTCTCTTCTTAGAAGAGAAACGGTAACCTTCAAACTTTATTTACCCACGAAAAGTTAAACATACATGCGAGAAGTTTCTATGTGAAATGTTATTCGATACGGTCAGTGCCGGATTCTATGTTTCTATGTGAAATGTTATTCGATACGGTCAGTGCCGGATTTAGACATAGGATAAACACGCCACCGCCTAAGGACCTCATAATCCACAGGAGCCTCACAAGATTTACATGACACCTTCTAGCTTAATTTCTCAACAAGTGCCTTATTTATATAGTTTAGGGTCTCGCCAAGTCTATATCCGGCACGGACGCTTAAAGTTTATATTTAGGTACGTGACTATTTGGGGACCAGATCTAACCCCCTTCTTCTGCAACATTCGTAACCCTGAAAATAACCCAACTGTGTAGAACATTCACGTTGCTAAAGGAAGGGTTTCATAAAGCGTAGGTATGACAAAATGGACGAACATTTCAGCGTGAAATCGACACATGGGGAATTTGTAAAAATCAGCATATTATTCGATTTTAATAACATTTTCAATACTTATTTATTAAAGGGCAAATTTAAGAATAAATAATTTTCCATTCCAAATTTCGGAGAAGACAATTTTTTCCCCATATGATTCCTACCCCACCTTTTATTAGTTTGATGATTTATCTATCTTATATAATGATGCTTTCGTTGATTTTTACACATTTTACAGATATATCCGTGGAGATACTAATTATGTTTACCTTTTTTAGAATAATATCCAGGAACTGCTGGAACGGAACTCTTACTTTGGGATTAAAAAAACAGGAAAATTAAGTAAAATGATTTTTTTTCCCGGAATTCTTTTAATTTTATTCGATTAAGTATCATCCAGGCCTTTGATCGATGAAAAAAGATATCTTTTCACTCAATATTATTTTTAAAAAAATATTTTTCATCATTTTTATCGATTTATTCCGATATCTTATAAATTGTTTAAATGCATATTTTTTATTGTTTCTATGTCTTGGTTCGACTGAAACTTATATAAAAATATTATAACAAGGATGAATAATTAAATATAGTGAAATGATGAAGAAATATTTACCGCCTGTATTTTTAATATATTTTATTCAGTTTTTTGTCTATATAAATTGACTGCTATTTCAAATTATGGGAGCTGCAGGCGATAACAGGCCTTTCTTTTGCACGGCGCAGCTGTCGTGCTAAGATGTTTATTTTTTCCACTCAAATATATGTGTACTGCATTGTCTGCCAATATATTTTTAAAAATCAGATGTCGCTTACACGCTTGACATCTTTTTCCAGTTTTGTTCATTTTGTTCATACCTAAGAAGGCGTCATTTCAAAAACAGTTAATATTTTAGGCTGATCCAAAAAGTTCCAGCAGGTATCTTTTTGTCAAACTTCAGTCCAAGTTGGAGTTGACTTTGTTCCCTCCACCAACAAGAACAATCCTCACCAAATTTAGGGGAGTAAACTCTTCACTGTTTGTCTATCATGACACGTTAAACCAAACCTATGAATGAACATAAGAAGCCTCGACCGAAACTCGAACTCGGTCTTCCGT
>VCCN01004649.1:2020927-2032110 GCA_006491835.1 Architeuthis dux
TTGAACCCCCTATAAAAACTTATTTAGGAGGGAATTAAAAAAAAAACAACAAAAACATTTTCCCTCATTTGGAGGAGAGTGTGTGTGCAAAACACACTGAGGAGAGTGTGTGTGCAAAATTTCAAGTCTCTAGGGCTGGATGAAGTCCGGATACATAGATAGATATAAATGTCCTAAACCCAGCAATAAACCAGTGTTGTGGATAGCAGTGATTAATATTTAAACTAAAAAGCAACAGAAATATGATGGAAGAAATACTAGTGAATTTTATAATAACTGACGATGCTTCATCTAAGAAATTTGAATAATGTTCCAACTAATACTACTAGATATAAATAAGACTTATTTATCAATTTTTTCAATGTAAGTTTATCCTAAATTGATCCCTTAGTGTCTGACTGCATTCACCCTTGTTTTTTTTGTTTGTTTTTTTTTAAATCATGAATTTATGGTTCAAACCTTACTGGTAGCATTTTCATCAAGGTAACTTAATTTTATCACCACCACTGATTAATTTACGAGGTAAAAAGGTGGTGATGATTCATAATTGTAATGTGTATATATATATGTGTGTGTGTGTGTGTTAAATCAATAAACATGCCGACGCAAGCTCCCAGCAGCCCCCATTCCGTTTCCAGTCCCAGAAAACGCGGACCGGAAGTTGGAACGGGGAAGGCTCAGTTCTTACCAGGCGAACAGCCCTGTCACACATGTTATCTTGTTCCGTCTTCTTTTCTTAACACGGTTACGAATCAAACGCATTCTAATCTTACACAGCTAGAAGAGAAAGACTAACAAAGCGAACAGAGGCACTAAACACAACAAGAACGTTACAATAATTTCCTTGGAATGCTAGTTCAATGAATATTTTAGACTAGTATCCTCACCTTTGTTGTTTCAGTCACTATTTTTGCTGGCGGGCTCTTTAGCCTGCTTCAGTTGTGCCTAAAGTAACCACTGATTTTTTTCCCAATGTACATCTTGCTGTTCAAACAACAACAGTAAATCTTTTGTTTGAATTTCTGAGATAAAGAATTATCATTAATATTCACTGATTTACTCGGACTAATCTCCTCATCTTGGTTGTTATAGTCACAACGTTTTATATGAATAAAATAAGAGGATATGGTGGTCCTATCTTTATCCGAAATGGTTTTTATAATCTCAAATACTGTTGTTTTTTTTTCTTTAGAGGACCATTGTGCCAGCCAACGTTGTCTAAACATGGGAAAGTGTATAAATGATGGAATATCTTTCCATTGTAAGTGTCTAACAGGTTTTAAAGGGCCGGACTGTTCAAAAAGTAAGTATAAAATTAATTGAGTAATTTTATTATTTATTATTATTGGATGAAATATTGTAACACAATATTTTTATTAAATTTGACTATTTTTTACCTTTATCCTAATTTTAGTTGTTTTTATACAACTTTTATAAATCAATCTTTATTATTATTGGATGAAGTATTGTAACATTTTTTTAAATTACCCCCTCCACCTTTTTGGGTGGTGGGGTCGGTGTAATGTAAGTTTATGCTTGTGTCCGACATCGTTCACGCTTGTTTTTGAAAATTCGGACTTTTGCCACAAGTAGAAGTAACTTATTCATTGATCAACCTTTTTTACAATTTTTTAATTGATCACCCCCAACATGGCATGCTTGCCAAAAGATGATGGTTTCTATTGAGTGACTAACCAGACCTGTTTATTTGTTTTTAAAACACAATTGTATATTTTTGTTTCATTTTAGTGAAAATCTGGTTACCAGTTACGATAGGAGCAGCGATTGTTTTACTTATCATCCTCATTATACTTGTTTCAATAAAATTCAAGATGCTCCTTTATCCGAGATTGCAAGGTAAGTCAATGCCTCGACAGTTTTCTTTCCTTCAGTTTATTTGAAAGCTTAGCCTATAAAATACCCCAAGCCAGCCAGCCAACATATAAACTTCCCATTATACTATCGAGGACTTCACCTCATACTTCCCATTATACTATCGAGGACTTCACCTCATACTTTCCATTATACTATCGAGGACTTCACCTCATAAATCCTCTACAATCAAACAGTTTTGATCTTTACTTATAAATGTGAAGAACAAAAACTTCCAAATAAATTCCTGGTCAGAGCAGAGACTTTCTAGTCTTTAGAATTAACATGCAAAATGCTTAAACTTCATTCTTTTTTGTTGCATAAATTTACTGATGAATTTAATCTAATCTCTTTTTAATCTTTATTAAATCTATTTTTTAACAGGTGCTGTCAGAAGTGACTCAATGTAAGTAAACTTGGATTATTTCTTATATTTTCGCTAAGTATTTTAAGTCAAATAGAAATAGTTTTCAATCTGTTTCATTCCGTTCTTTGTTACACAAAGAAATCCACACTGGACTGACTTTTTTGCAAGGCTAATGCACTCAGCTCCTTTCAATTTTCTCACTGTCTAGCAATGCTCCCTATTTATTACTTGGACCTAATCCCAAATAGATCAAGTGGTCCCTTCTCCCCCCAGATATGATCTGCCATACCAGATTGTTCTACTTCACCTTTTGATATGGCTTTTCAAATAACTCTTGCAATGATAATGACTCAATCTCAAAACCGTAGAATGTATCTTCCTGAATTTCTGATTATAATACAGGGAAGTCACTTATTGTGATCACTTTGAGACAGGGTATTTTAGATAACAATAACTAGCTGATAATATTAAGTAAAGGATATAAAAATTGGAACATTTATATTCATTGTTATATATTATTGTTTTGTTATTAAATTCATTGTTATAAACAACTTTACATTATATGAAATTTATTTTTTAAATTAAATTTTTTTTAAAAATCATTTTAAATAAAGTGCTTGGGGCCTACTGATTTTGATAACAATAACTGTTTGATAACATTATATGTGATTATAATAAACGGCTTCTTCTGTAGTATCATTTTCTCATCATTTTAAAATCTTTGAGGTACGGACCAGACACATATTTTAAATATATTCAGTTCAGAGGGGTACTCAGTGAGAATCAAACTCACTAATGAATTGACTTGCAAGACAACTTTCTAACTATGGCAATCCTGAAGATGCCCGGTACTGTTTTTATGTTGGTGTTTAATAAGCTTAGCTTAGTATGGCACAAGGACATATGTGTGGTGCACCCAGTAAAGATCAAACTCACTATATAGTAACTATAGTCTGCTAGACTAGCTCGTTAACTATTACCACAGGGCATGTAATATTTTTATATATACGTGTGCTATTACGTTTATTCTAGATATTTTTATTTTCGTAACGTATGTCTTGGTAGGAGTAATCTCCCTTACAGAGTTACGCCCCTTGAACAACAAATGCATTATTGTAGACTGAATTTTGATTTAAAAAAAAAAATTTGTCTTATCGTGTGAAATTAGGATCTTGTAAGTATTAAAATGTTAAGGTATAAAGTATTTTAATTAACTGAATACTGATGCTGTATACAAACTATTTTTTTTTAAATCGATTTTCTTTTTAAATACTTTTATAATCTTTGATTTTTATAAGTTAAAAAAAAATGGTTTTAACAATGATTTTGAAGAATTAAAAAAGAATTGGGTTTAAAATCCGTGGCTATTTTCTGAAACTCTGAAATGAATTATTTTCACGATCTTACGTTGATAATTTTTAGTATGTCTGATTTTAATTTAAAAAAAAACATCGGAAGAATTCTTGATTTTTAAAAAAATTTTAAATTACAGACTTCGAATTTTTAAAAATTTCCCAAAAGATCAACAAAATGGCGGAAATTATAGTTTAAAACTTTAAATTGACTTTTAAGAGCACAATTCTACGTTGATGTTCTTTTTTCCGGACACATATTTGGACTTCATTCTTTCTAACAAAAACAAGAAAAAACTTACAAGCAACAGTTTTTAAATTTTAATTTACATTTTAAAATGGGGTGTGCAAAGTGTGCAGAAATACCTAGGTATATGCATTCACTCGTATCTCCAAGAGTTCTCAGTGAATATCAAATCAGTGAAATTTCGTCTAGGGGTTGGTCATAGGCTATGGAAGAACTGATTAAATTTCGAGGCAGATCCAGGAATATGTTTTTAATTGAGAGATATTCTTTTATTATCCCGCAGGAAAAGTGGTTAAAAACAAACAGTTAATAAAAAGGGTAGATTTAGATTTTTAAGGGAAGTAACTGAATATTCTTATGAAAATGGGAACCCTTGTTAACTTCTAAAGATTGTCTTATGTGGTATCTACCAGAGGAAGGTCAATGAATGTTTTGATCAAAATGTGTTAAAAATAACAAAGATAAAGATACTAGTAAAAAATGTATGGAATAATGATTTTGCTATAATCATAGTTTAATGGGTTTTAATTGTAGATTTTCATGGCTTCTTGTAGGATGTTGATATTATAAAAACAGCAAACTTTCCTTTGAATTTTTATATCTTTTTATTATATTTCAATAATTTTGTGTTATATTTTTGTACATAAATATACAACTGATAATGATGATTCACAATACTTAATCTAATAAAAAATAAATAATAGAAAAATTGCTTTACAGATACTACTAGTACAGAAACCAAAAACAAACAGGAATATCGGGATAGAGGATAGGTTTAAAGGTTGGTTTTGGACTTCTGTGAGCCAGTTAGTTTTTATAGCTAAATGGTATAGCAGCAGGGCTTTAACCTGGCTTCCCTCTGGCATAGAGGGACATGAGTTCAAGTCTCACCAAGAGCTTATTCTTTATTTCCGATTGCATCTCTGCTGTTCACTGACGGCCTTCGTTAAGTTATGATAAAAAACAACTAAAACAATTAATAATGATTTCCAAGACTTCATCTAATAAAAAATAAATAATATAATTTATTTCTTGTCAATGCACTTAACCCAATGCTTCTCCATAGATCATATAGCTTGGACACTATACAGTGAAAATTTCAGATCAAAATTAAACTAATAACTGTGTTAGTGCTATGGAGCTATTGTTTCACCCGTGTATATTATTTTGACTTTTTTTTTTCAGTCTTTCAAATGTTCATACGCCTTACATGGAACTTGGCTCAATTTGAACCCAGATGAAAAGATTCCTTCCATGGGACTTTTGCAAGAATGTGGAGAGTTTTGCTGAGATTCAAGTTTCACAACCGACAAAATCATTGATTCCTAAGAAATCCACCAAATATTGCCTTAGCCATTTATTTATAAAACCAGTGGCATATTTATAAACATCTTTGCATTTTTCTTTTTAAACTTCTGTGCATGTTGTTGTCTTTGTAATATAAATAAATTTATTAAAAAATTCTTCTCCCGTGTCAATGATTTGTAACTGGCCAAAATTGGTCCCAAATGAATTAAAACTTGATTTTTATATAAACATCATCATCAGACTTTTCTCGCTCCTGAAGAAGGAATGTCACCCATATCCTATCCAATAGATGTTTATTCTTGGAAGTGTGTGACCACATTCGACTTATATGTAGCACAAGCTAGTCTCTCCACCTTCAGAAGGCGGCCTTTTGGCAAAGATCAAAGTGTAGTAACTGTTCTTCAAAACCGCCATGGCCTCGAAGTTCAGAGAGCCACAGCCCATCGGTGGTCCCTGTGGCATGCTCGGGTATCGTCCTGGGAGAAGTTGCGCAGGATATCTTGGCTGTGGCTACGATCAAAGTGGAGTATCTGTGCTTCGAAACCGCCATGGCCTCGAAGTTCAGAGAACCACGGTCCTTGTGGCATGAGTGGGTATCGTCCTGGGATCTCCACCCAAGCTTTTGGGATCTGAGGTCACAAACAGATGAACAGTCAGACATTTAGTATTATAGAGATTGGTTGTACTAAAAAGATTTCAAATTCTAGAAGCTCTTATGACAAATGTCTTCACCAGGGCTCTAGAACCGCCCTGAAAACAATTTTAACCACCCTGAAGGAAATGTAAACCGTCCCAAAATCAAAATGTTGTTTCTTTACTTTGTTATTATCATCTATAGTTGTTAGTTGTTAGTAGCATAATTAAAATGTTGAGGAAATAAATAATTGTCAAACTCCAGTCCAAACCTGGAGTTGACTTTGTTTTTCTACTGTAACGAAAATGACAAGAACAATCCTCACCAAATTTAAAAAAAAAAAAGCAAAGTAAAAGAAAAGAAAATGGGATGGAAGTGATTTTAAAAAAATAATTAAAATAATCACTTCCATCCCGGAAAAGATATTTGTTCATCTCAAACACATTTTTACCATCCCCAGGACAACATTAATTCATTGATCCTGCCAAAAGTAGCCATCTCCGGAGACAGGGCTCCAGACTAACTTTTTTCACTACCGTCCCGGAACCGTCCCGGAACCGTCCCGGAACCAATGTAAACCGTCCTGAAAAACAATTTTAACTTAATTTAAATGTAAATGGTCCCAAAATCAAAATGTTGTTTCTTTACTTTATTATCATCTCTAGTTGTTAGTTGTTAGTAGCATAATAAAAAGACCATTAAAATGTTGAGGAAATAAATTGAATAAATCCAAACCTGGAGTTGACTTTGTTTTTCTACCATAACAAAAACAATCCTCACCAAATTTATGGGATTAAAAATTAACATTCCCCTATAATGTTTTGAAATCACAACCAACTGATTGGTAGTCATGTCTCTTACCGACTGAGCCAAACTGTCTTACATTTGTAAAATTTATGTTAGAAATACGCAAGGGCTTATTTCATTCTAATAAATAAATACATCTATAAAATTAACATTTCCCTATTGTGATTTGAAATTACGACCAAGTGAGTGATAGCTGGCTCTCTTACCGACTGAGCCAAACTGACAAGTCTTATATATCTACAAAATTTATCTTACAGATACATAAGGGCTTATTTCATTCTAATAAATAAATACATATATACAAAATAAAAGTTGCAGTAATCCTCTTAAATTGAGGCAGGAGTGCAGTTTGACTCTAGAGCAGCAGTCTGGCTTGTTATATTTATTTAGCTCCATTCAAATAAGTTGATTTTAAACAAAACTGAAAAGTTATCTATAAACTGTAGAGCTGCAACAATTAATTGGTTAGTTAACTATTAAAATAATCGCCAACATATTCCTCTATGTCAGTAATCTGAATATCTTTGGGTTGTGGACAGAACAAGACATTTGAGGACGTCGTCTCGGGCTTTGGAAAACAGTGATAGACATTTTTCACTATTTTCTGGCATTTTACAGAACATGTAGAACATATTTTATAAATAACTGGTTGATTAATCGAGAAAATAATCTGCAGATTAATCGATAATGAAAAGAATTGTTAGTTGCAGCCATAGTAAACTGTAAAAAACATAGAATTAAGAACAAATCAATTGGAGAACCCAAATTCTGTGTCTCATTCTCAGTTCTCAGTCTTTAAACCAGGGTTTCCAGATAGTTGGAGACGTTTCTGGCCACAAAATGGCCAAATGCCAAAATTGTTTATAAAACATTGCAATACTGCACTACACTCTAAAAATAAGAATTTATTAAAAATACTACTGCAACAAAGTCAAAATGGCCAAAAATGGCCAAATGCCAAAATTGTTTATAAAACATTGCACATACTGAACTACACTCCAAAAACAAGAATTTATTAAAAATATTTCTACAACAAAGTTAGCTAACAATCTTTCCTATATTTCAAAGACCTAAAGCAAGGGTCCCCAAATCTTTTTAGACCCCTTCATGCTATCCTTGATCCCTCATCAACCTCCAGGCATGTACAAAAAATACTACTATTAATAATAATAATGAAGTAGATGTACAATTTTAGACATGGTTTTGTTTCATAAACCAAAACGTTAATGGCCAAACGCTTTTCAAAAAGGCAACATTTGTTTAATTTGGCCATAAAATTGCCAAAATGACAACCCTGCCTTGAACTGTGGTCTTTGTTCCCTGCAGCCAGGGTTGCAAGATTTGTCCGATTTCAGACATTGTGTCCATTTAGCCCTGATGTCCGATTAAAGATTTTAAGAATCGGACATCCAAAATTGTCTGATTTTAAGGCCCCACTCAGCGTTGCCAGTTAGATATTTTATATCTAAATTTAGATATTTTTTGTTGTTTTTAGATATCGGATATCAGTTTTAGTCACTTTTAGCTATTTATTTTAATTATTGTGATAATAATCTAGCTACTTTTAGCTATTTATTTTAATTATTGTTCTTTTAATCTAGCAACCTCTAGCTATTTTTAGCCATCAATTTCTTTCTGTCCGATTTTCACAGATTTCGAGCAGGGATGATCGATTTTGTCCAATATGGGAAACAATTGTCATATTTTTGAGAAAACTGATCTGGCAACCTTGCCTGCAGCCTGCTTTCACAGGAGTCGTTTCTGAGACAGACCAATATGTATGAGGGAGAGGGAAGTGAAAAAGTATACATATAAGTGTATATGTATGTAACTATACCTTTTCACTCTTTGTATCCCTCTCTCCCTTTTTTAGATCCCTGTTAAAAAAAAATGTATTTTAAAAATCTTTTAATTTTTTATATATCACTTCACACACACAGGTAGTTAGACAAGATATCTGTTCGTCCCGAATCCAAAGAGCAGACACCTTGCTTGGCTTGAGCTAATGACCTAGTCAAATAAATGTAATGGATGACATTTGTTCCTTTCTCTTCACAAAGGCAAGGAAAACATACGTACGTTAAAAAAAAAATGTATTTAAAATGATTTTATTTTTATTTATCAGTTCACACATACAAATAGATAGACAGAAGATATCTGTTCTTCCCGAACGAATTTAATGGATGACATTTGTTCCTTTCTCTTCGCAAGGAAGACATAGTACAATAACAAATCTTTTAAAAAATACGTTTTTTCTTTTTTTAACAGGGATTTTTAAAAAATATATTAAAAGATTTTTTTCTTTTTTTTCTTCTTATATCACTTCACACACAGATAGATAAACAGAAGGTATCTGATCTTCCCGAACACATTTTTACCGTCCTCGGGGCGACGTTAATTTCAAACCCTGGTTTTGACGTCGAAGGAAGTCTCTGATAGAGCCACAGTGAACTGGTGTCGCTAATCATTGGAAGTTCTTTGAAATTTTCAAAGGTTGTTTTTGTTTTCTTTCTTTTTAAACTAACAAATATTTAAAAAAAATAAAAAGTAATTTTTTTGTGCTTTCATTCCAACTAAATAAAAAAAAAGTCGAATATTCGATAAAAGATTAATTTTCGTAAAAATAGGTTTTCGCTTTGATGAATGAATACTGATGCCATGAATTTATATGAAGAAAGATTGTAACAAAAAATGCAGGACAGTTTTGTATCATATAAAAAACACACCATTAAGTCTATAGCCTAATGAGGGGGGAAAGGTATTTATTTACAAATATTTAGTCTTCAATATCATCTCCTTCCTTGTTAATGCACTTAACTCAACGTTTCACCACAGTTCGCATAGCTACAACATTATACAGTGAAAATTTCAGATCAAAATCCAGCTGTCATGCTACAGATTTACTAATCTACACGCGATCTCATTATCTACCAGGATTTAAAATAAAAACTAAATAGTTTTATCATTTAAAAAAATTAAAACGTAGTTTCGATGTCATTGTAGACACATGAAGGGAATTATCTCCCTTACATCATGACCACACTACAAGAAAGATGGTCCATGTTCGAAAAGGGAGACCATTAGATTTTCGGTGATTTTAACCATTGGTTATTTCTGCTACGAGGACCAATCGCGTAACAATCTGTTTTTTTCTTTCTTTAGAAACTGGTTTCTTGTTTGCAAAGATTTTTTTTAATACTACAAAGACCAATCGCGTTTTTTTTATTTTTATTTTTTTAACGAATTTTAATAACAATGTTTACTCACCTTAGTTGGGGTCATTTCTGAATTTAAAGGTTTTTAATTAAAACAAATTTTTTTAGCATAAACAAAAACTTTACACAATTACATAGTTTTTTTTGTTTTTTTTTCGGGAAATAGACTTTATCAAATTTAAACTACGTATTGTTGTTGGGATTCTTTTCGCGAAAAAGGTTACTGGTCCAAAATTAAAACCAAGCTAAATTCAGCACTCATTTTCAGCGTGATTACTAATGTGTAAAGGTTTTTATTTTTGCCAAAATTTAAATTAAAAACCTTTACATTCAGATATGACCCAAACTGAGGTCAGTAAACATTGTTATTAAAATTCTTTGTGATTTTTACGCGATTGGTCTTTGTATTATTAAAAAAAAAATCTTTGCAAGAAACCAGTTTCTAAAGAAAAAGAAAAACAGGAAGAAAAATTCTCAACACTGAGAAACCAGTTTCTAAAGCAGGAGATATTTACGTGATTGGTCCTCCGTAGCAGAAATAGCCAATGGTTGAAATCACCGAAAATGTAATGGTCTCCCTTTTTTTTTCGAAAAATGTTTATCTGTACGTCGACTTCTGCCCGTCCGATCGCATATACTTCACGATAAGAGCGTAACACCCACTAACTGCGGATGACGGGTTTTTCAGTCATGTTATTGTTAACTTGCTAAAGAGAACACAGTGTATACATCTTGTTTGTTTCAAGTTCTCCAGACAGGGACGGCGAGAAGAAGAAGTTAAAAGAGCAGACACCTTTCTGGGTTGGGCTAATGAAAGAAAGAAACACCCGAAACCTACTTTATAAGGGTTACCTTCTTTGAAATTAAAAAAAACAATTCTGTTTCCTATTGTTACCGTCCCCGGGACGACGTTAATTTCAATCCATGGTGTTGACGTCGAAGGAAGTCTCTGATAGAGCCACAGTGAACTGGTGTCGCTAATCATTGGAAGTTCACTGAAAGTTTTTTTTTGTTTTCTTTCTTTTTAAACTAACAATTATTTTTAAAAAAATTAAAAAACTAATTTTTTGTGCTTTCATTCCAACTAAATAAAAAAAAAGTCGAATATTCGATAAAAAATTAATTTTCGTAAAAATAGGTTTTGACTTTGATGAATGAATAATGATGCCATGCATTTATATGAAGAAAGATTGTAACAAAAAATGCAGGAGAATTTTGCATCAAACTTAGACATAAAAAGACACATCATTAAGTCTATAGCCTAATGAGTGAAAAAACGTATTTATTTACAAATATTTAGTTTTCAATATCATCTCCTTCCTTGTTAATGCACTTAACACAACGTTTCACCACAGTTCGCATAGCTACAACATTATACAGT
>VCCN01004649.1:2059416-2071760 GCA_006491835.1 Architeuthis dux
TCTAGTCCTCTCTCTGATCCATGTTGATCCTTTTCTATATTTATATAAATTATGTTGGGCGATGTATTCCATTCCGATTTTACCAGGCGATGTAAATACCCGCGATGAATATACCACGATGAATTTACCGGACATTAACTAATAATCTTATTCACTTACCTGTATCGAAAGTTTCTGGCTCTTTGAGGCCGGTTCATACTTAATTTGGTGAACAGAATCCGAATTATGTTAACGAAGAAAATAAAATTCACCTGAAAGAAAGAAAACCAATTCAATTCAACTTAATTGAGTATCAATAAAAACAATTTAAGCTCCTGTGTTTCCAATCAATTCATTGTAAGTGCCCCAGGAATCTGGCCTTGTGCCTTCAATTCAATTCAAATCAATTCAAATTATCAAATGAACTAGTAGATCGTCGAGATACCATGTTGGGTCCTTCATGGCAATTCTCAGGTGAATGATAAGAGATTTGCTTCGTGTCTTGAATGCAGTCTGCTCGGATATCCCACAAAAGAAGATAGCAGATCTTATAAATTTGATGCTTGTAAAAGCAAAGACTATAAAATCAGTAAATAGCAGGTACATCAAATTTTATTTCGCATCATTTATTGTTGAATTGTTTACGTCCCCAAATAAAATCTTAAAAAGAAACAGAGGTATGTATTCAATTTTATTTTCTTATGTTTATATACATATGTTTATATTGGGTTGGTCAAAAAGTGGGTTCTGTTTTCAACGTTAGATGGCATTGTGAGCGTTTAGCTTTAAGTAACATCATTTTAAAAAATCGCTTTTGACTGTCAAAATTGGTGTTTCTTTTTGTTTATAGATTCTAACATTGGTGATGGAAGAAAATAAACAACATTTTCGGCATATTATTCTTTTTTATTCTCTAAAAATATTTGTGTAGTTTATGGGGAAGGTAGTGTAATCGAAGTTACACACAGACATATATAGAGATACGTTAATTATCACACAAAAAAGAAAAGAATTTCCAAGACCAAACGATAAAATAAAGAAAAACTTACAATAACTGTCGCCATTATTGGGCCCCTCATTATCCAGAAATAAGCTTTATTGGAATGTGTGTTCCAGCATCTGAAATTGAATAAATTGTATATATGGTTACTTTCCTAAAAATGAAATCGAAAAGAATTTCAAAAAGAAAAGAAAATCGCTGTAATAATTTGCTGGATTCTGTCTATAACAAACAAAACTAACGTTTTTTCTAATTAATTCTGACTACTCAAAGAGTTTTTCGGACGATTGAACCCCTTCTTGTTGTTTTGACGTTTCGGCAGGTCCATTCTACGGCTTTCCTCAGGTGTACTATCCGAATGTAAAGGTGCTAAACAGAAACATTTTTCTCCAATGGCAGCAACGCTTATAATTCAGGTGTTTTCCTTGTTAGGCCTTGCATTTATAATATCCCCTGTAAATGTGGGAATAATTATAAAGGGGAGACTAGCAGACTTCTCAAAGTCAGAATCGAGGAACGTAAAAAATATCCATAACAAAAGGCGAAATAGACAAATCTGGGATGTCTGGCCACACCAGGAGAGCGAAAGGTGAACACTATCCTCTCCGGGAAGAAGTCCATACTATAGACATGGAACACCGTTGGAAATTGAGAAAAATCAAAGAAGCAGCATACATGCCGGCTGAGTGTATAAGCCAGACTAGCGTGGAGTTCAACTCGATGTGGCTACTCAACAGGGACAAGGTATGGGAATCCAGGCCTAACAAGGAAAGGAAAGGCAACGAAAACACCCGAATCCTACGTTATAAGCGTCTTCTGCAGGTCTTCAGTTCTTATCTTAATTCCCTGTTCATTCAATCTCCTTTTGGTGTCTTTTGGTGAGTTCCCAGTGCCCCGATGACCATAGCGACCATCTTTACCTTCATATTCCATAGTTTTTGGAGCTCTCTCTTTAAGTCCTGGTATTTTTCAATCGTTTCTTTCTCCTTAAATTCTATTCGGATATCATATGGAATGGCAAAATCAACAATGATACAATTATTCTCCTTTTTGTTGGTCTGAATACTAAAGTCCCACAGTATTTTGCAAGAATGATTTTTAACAACACTTTCTGGCTGATGGTTATACCACTTCTTACTTGCGTGTATCTCATATTTCCGGCATATTTCCCAATGAACCCTTTTCCCCACCCAATCATGTTGACGTTTATATTCTTTTGGGGCCATTTTGCTGCACTCGCTAATGAGGTGATTGATACTTTCGTCAACTTCGCCGCACATTCTACATTTACTATCATCCCGTGTTTTGTCGACCTTGGCTTTGATGAGGTTCGCCCTAATGGCTTGATCTAGTATGAGAGTTTCCGTCTCCCGCTTAAGACGGCTTTTTCTCAGCCATTTCCATCTTTCCTTTCCAGCAATGTCCTCCGTTTGTCGGATGAATTGTCCATGCAAGATATTCGCTTTCCAGTTTTCTTTGCGCTCCTTTGCTCTTTGGTCTTTATATTCTTTTACTGTTTCCCTAGCTTCCATACCTGGTCCCCTAGCCGCACACTACAGTCGCTCCCCGCTCTTCTGTATATACCTCTCTAGCCGTCTATTCAACACTGAAAAACCCTCTACTGTTGTATAGCGGGGTGTCCTGGACTTGGATAGAAAGGAAACTCGAAGACCTGCTTATAAAAATATCTGGACATATTACACAACATACATCTTTGTCGGCCGGCGAGTGAAGAGTGGGAGAAAGATGATAAGGAGAACCGCCAGTCTGTCCCCAACAGGGACAGCGGTCTTGTGCCTTTCGGCTACGCTGATGTCGGTCTGTCTTCTTTGAGTGTCGAGATTTGTGTCCGCTCCGTTCGCTGTTCTTGGTCTGCTTTATAGGTTTCTCTAACGCCTACGTGGTGTCAATCACCGGTGTCAATCACCGGTTCCCATTTCCTGTTTTGAACACTGATGCAATATACCTATTTCTTGAGGTGACTAGGTTCACTTACATTTCCGCACAGGTGTTTGACCTCGGGATAATCTTTGGATATCATAACACTACCACCTTCCTTTCGTGAAATATAAAACCGGCCCACATTACTCTTTGTGCATTGACACTATCTTCTTAGTTGGTCTATCCAATTCTTGTATCTCTTGTTTTCCCCAGTCTAAGAAGGGAGCAGAGTATCTGACCACTGGAACATCCCAAGTATTAATCGCTTTAATAATGTTATTTCCATTTAACTTTGTCTCTAACACTTTACGCACTCTTCGCTTATACTCTTTGCTTACTCTGTCCTTCATTTCTGATGTCTTCCTACCATCTGACTGTAGAACACCTAGATACTTATCGTCTGCTTGTAAGCTTCTTAGTAGTTTGTTATCAGGCAACTCAATACCATCAAACACAACAATCTTTCTTCTTTTCATGACAAGTGAAGCGCACTTTCCAAGGCCAAATTCCATTCCTATGTCAGAGCTGTAAATTCGGACAGACTGAATTAATGATTCAAGATCGTTCTCGTTCTTCCCGTACGATTTTAGATCATCCATATACAGCAAGTGATTGATTTTAGTCTTGTTTGACGTGAACTCATATCCGGGTGCTACCTTTCTCAGAATACGTGTAAGTGGGATCATTGATATGACAAATAACAAGGGTGATAAAGAATACCCCTGAAAGATAGCCCACTTTATTCTGACTTCTCCTAATAAATCATTTCAACTCTCCAATCACTCAGCAGATTTCGTACTTTATCACTTACTTTCAGGGCTTCTAAACATTCCATTAGCCAAGAGTGCGGCACCATTTCATATGCTTTGCGATCGTCCAACCCACGCCACTGACACGTCTTTCCTCCGATTTTCTACTTCTTTTAGAATCATTTTATCTATATATACAATAGATTAGCTGTACCTTTCGACTTTCTCCGGTATCCTTTTTGCTCTTCTGATACTATTTCTTGATTGATTGATTGATTGTTTTGTTTAACGGCACATCGACCCTTGGTGAGTCATTTAGTGCCGAATACAGTTGGGAGGGGGGATCCCATGATCCCGTGACTAGAGACTTGAGGGGGGAGAATCCCAAATCCCTGTCACTGAGACAAATGCCACGAGGACCGGGATAAGCTGGTCAGTGGTCAAAAGCTTCCCAGTAAGAATCCCGAGCATGCTAATGGTGATCGCCTCCCGACCAGCTGGCCAAGATATCCTGTGCAACTTCTTCCAGATATCCGGAGATAACCGAGCATGCCACAAGGACCCTCGAAGGGCCGTGGTTCTCTGAACTTCGAGGCCATGGCGGTATCGAAGCACAGATACTCCACTTTGATCCTAGCCAAATGCTTTGATATCCTGCGCAATTTCTCCCAGGACGATACCCGAGCATGCCACAAGGACCCCCGAAGAGCCGTGGTTCTCTGAACTCCGAGGCCATGGCGGTTTCGAAGAACATTCTACACTTTGATCTTAGCCAAAAGGCCGAGAGCGTCCCATGGTATTTCTTCTCCCTGTAGGTGTTTGTATATTTCGGCCGTGAATATTCCTGTTAACAATTTCCATGCGAGTGGGAGGCATGTTATTGGGCGATAGTTGCTTGCCATTGTACTTTGTCCTTCTGTATAAGCACTGTCCTTCCCTTTGTCATCCACAGTGGTATTTTCCCTTCCTCTAAACGTCTTGTTAGAGTTAATGCTAGCTGGGAGTGCATACTTTAACATTTCTTCAACCAAAACCCATGAACATCATCCATTCCTGGTGCTTTCCAGTTTGGAAATTTCCTTAGAGTTTTCTTAACACTGTTCCCCCCTTGATCGCCCACTACCTTTACCTCTTCATGGAATTCCTGGAGCCATTTTGCATCTTTTTTTGTGCGTTAGCCAGAATGATTTTACTTCTTCTGTGTCTGGTGCTTCATTTCCCCTTCCTGTCCTGATCATTGTTTAATTGTTGGTAGAACCTTCCTTCGTTGTTGCTAAATATTCCGTTTTGCTGAAATTGAGATATTCTCTGATTGTATCTCTTTATTCAGCCTGCCTTAGTTTTAATCCTTTGCCTTATTATTTCTTCAGATGTCTGTATTCCCTTCTCTTTGATGTTATATTTTTTCTCCAGTATGTCTTCATGCTTTTTCCTCATACGTTTCGTTTCTTTAAGCCTGTTAATTCTTGAAAGATCTATGTTCAATTCTCTTAATTGCTTTCCCAGCCTTCTTCTCCAAAAATGCTCTTTCTTTTCGTTTCTACAGGTCTTTACGCCCAGCATTTGCGTCACTAGTGTAGCTCCACAGTATATACGCTCATTTACTTCAGTGATATCTCTTACATCCACTTCGCTGAGCACTTCATCCCCCTTGTTCACTGCATCTGATCATATTTTCCTGTCTAATCCTTTTAATGCTAGTAGTCTCTTTCGTTCTCTTTTCTGGATTTCTTTCAACTGATGCAATATTGCTTGCTGTTCTTCATCTAATTCATTTTTATCACAGTCCTCAATGAACGAACTCGTATTAATTGCTTCACTTGTACTTTCATATAACTATCTTAGGAAGTTATTGCGCATTCTTCTTCTTCTTCTTCTTCTTCTTCTTCTTCTTCTTCTTCGACGATGTATTGTAACCCAATTTTTAAAATTAATCTTTAGTTGTCTTCAGGGGAAACTTCAGCAACTGCACAACGAAGATCATGTTCAGGTGTTTTGAGATTTGATCTGTGGTTGTTACACTGTACAGCAATATACTCCATGGTGATACTCTCCAGTTTGACTACCAACAAGAGCTAAATATTTTTTCATTGCCAGAAATGGCCAAAAGCCACCAAAAAGACGCTAAAGATGGTCAAAAATAGCCAGAAAATGGCCCAAAACGGCCTAAAGGTTTTAGACGAAACGCGCTAAATCTGGCGCGAAACGAGCTAAATTGGCAACACTGGCTCAGTACAAGGATTAGGATTGAGAAACCACTCCGGGAGGCTAAGGGGTTACGGTCAAATCACGTTGGATACAACGATTCTCGTAAGATCACCGAAGTTAAGCAACGTTGAGCCTGGTCAGTACCTAGATGGGTGACCATTGGGAGAATACCAGGTGCCGTAAGCAGAACGAAGTTGGTCTTGCTAACAATTGCTTGCCGTATACCCTATCCCCACGACATCATCGACGAGGGTATAAGCGGAAAACGATGATTCAGACGTACATTACATTATTCCACAGACAAATTACAATATATTTTTAGAAAAAAGAATTTCACTCAGAATAAATAATTGTGACTGATTCAGCTATTCTTTAAATACACTTTACATCCTTATGAAACCAGAAAAATACAAATGGTGTCATAGTAAGTAGAAACTTTGCTGCATTCAGCACAAGTCTATATCTGGATAATCTGCGGCTAAAACTTACTCGTTCTCTAATCCAATGGTAATAGTCCGGGGATAATTTTGTCTATAAAGTATACTTGACACTTCCTTGTAAAATCCTGAAATACATATAAATTAAGATTTTAGGGTAAAATAAAGTGGATTTTTGAATTCCTCATGTCTTAAACCCATGAGTTAGCCTTTTAAAGTACTCAGATATGTCAACTGGGAGACGAGATATGAAATTCTGTTTTGTTGGTGTATGCTGGCGACTATTTTGTTTTATGCAAATGAGGTAGTTCTTCCCAACTTTTTTCTTGGGAACATCTTTTTTCTTGGAAACATCTTTTTTCTGAAAGAGAACATCCCAAGGAACATTTTGGTACCCTAAAAGTAGAATCATGGGGCGCGGGGGTGCACGGTAGCCCCTGCTGGCCCCCGGACTATAATTATTTTCCTGTTTTATGTATTATTATCATTGTCTCTCTAGCACAGAGTGTTTTGGCGCTAAGACCATTTTTTTATTTGTAAATATGTCTGTATAGACAATTTCTTAAATTTAAATTACATTTTTTTTTGCAAAATTTTATTTGTAAACCATAACCCTAAACAATTAACATATTTTCCCTAGCGCCCAAAAGACTGGCGCCAAATCAGCTGTCAACCAAGCGACCGTGCCAAAACACCAGAGCCCAAAAGTCTGGCGCTAAATCAGCTGGTAGCCAAACGCCATGCCAAAATAAATGCGCCAAAACCCCTGCGCCAAATCGTCCCATTCCGTTCCAGATTACAGCTGAAAATTAAATGGATGTTAAACGAAAGGACACACCAACGTTGTCAAAAGATCCCGTTTGAGATATGACGAGGCAAAACACGAAGTTCAGGAAATCAGAATCTTTCATTTTAATTCCCTTTTCTCCGAGCAGGAAAACGGATTCTGAGATTAAACAAAATGAAATCGTGGACCACAAACTTAACAGTAAGCTGTCTGCTTTCTAATTGTTCTCATAACTAATCTATTCTATTATTAATTTAATTTAGGAAAACTTAAATACACATTGGGATTTAAAAAAAATGATTCATGCATTTCCCAAGGTCATTAGTGCAACGTTAACGAAAACTTGAACTCGGTTTGTCGATTCTGTTTCCCGTGCCAGTAACCGCTACGCTACTCCGCACACCCCCCCATCATTTCTTTCTCTCCATTTTCGTTTGAGGATTGGCGCAACGAAATCTTCCTACCCCTATTTGGCCTTATGCCATACTAAGCCGAGTAAATATAGAGGAGCAGATAATTCAAATCGATTGTGCCAGAAAGCGATAGCAACAGAAGCTTGTTGATACTTACTGAAGCATTCGGCAACTTAGACGACCCTTGTCATCAACGACCATCAAGTGAATGACAACACAACCTTGCGTCAACGCTCAGACTGCTCAACCGCAGTTAGAACCTATTAATTCTGCTTGTTAACTCGTTTAACAACCGGGACAGTTAGAAATTATCACCGGGTGTGACAGTCAGACGGAGAAATAATTATTAATATCATATAGATTAAGTGGTAATGATAAAGCGACTCTTCTGTATATCGTGGGCGGGCCACGTGGAGAGGATAGAGGACTATTGGCTACCAAAGACCATCCTATTCGTAGAACTGGCCGGCGGGTAAGTGGGCCTCACAGAAGAGATACAAGGACTCCTTAAAAACGACCGCCATCTCCTGTGGAATCAACCTTGGTCAGTGGTCAACAGAGGCAACCGAGTGGAACACATGGCAGCAAAACGTCTACCAAGCAATCTCCCTTGCCGAAGCAGGCCGCAGAGTAAAAGAACAGAAGAGAAAAGGTAGCACTGAAAGGTGAGAGCTTCTCCTGGCTTCAATACCTTCTTTGCAACCGCTGTAGAAAGGCCTGACTCTACTGCATAGGCCTTGCTGGCCACGTGAGAACCAGCAACGGACGGCAACAGTGGAAAACCCTACTAAATCTTCGTTCGCGAAGCCAAACCATGATGATGATGATTTTGTTACAAAATAAATTGAATGGCTGGTTTTAGGAGTTCGGGTAGCACGCCCCCCTCTCTCTCACACACACACGAACACACTCGCCCTCTTTCTTTTTCTCTCTCTCTCTTACACACTCGCGCTCTTTCTTTCTCTCTCACACCTCGCTCTCTTTCTCTTTCTCTCGCTCTCACACACTAACCCTCTTTCTTTTTCTCTCTCTCTCACTACACACACGCTCTCTTTCTTTTTCTCTTTCTCTCTCTCTCACACACACTAGCTCTCTTTCTTTTCCCCCTCCTCTCACACACACTCGCTCTCTTTCCTTTTCTCTTTCTCTCTCTGTCACACACACACGCTCTCTTTCCTTTTCTTTCTCTCTGTCTCTGTCATATACACATATATGCCTTTCTGAATATGCATTTACGTTTCCGACTTACAAACATTTGAAGAGCAATAATGTTCGTAAGTAGGGTCCATGACATGTATATATATACTTACAGGGTGTCTTCAAGTAACAGCCTCACAATAACCCAAGGCAGCACAAAAGTAAGGGGAAATCCTGAAACAATGAAAAGAGATAAAATATATTAAAATCAAAAAGGATAAATAAATCTCATTGGTCAGTTAACGTGCATAGCAAATATTTGTTTAATCACGTGGTCTAGTGTGGTGATTATTAGGATGGCATACCTGGTGCTACATCATCTTAGAATTGGACAAACATTGTGTTTAAGTCAACAATTTAGTTAGAAAGGAAATATGTCTTTTGTAGTAAGTATTTGCCACGGCACCAAATGTAATATAAACAGGCTTGTTGGTGGATGTTTATGTACCAATTTACAATCGGAATGACCTATACTAAGTTGGACAGGGGTTATGTATTCATCCATGTTTGTCAATGTGTCTGTCTATCTGTTTGTTTGTTTGACTACACCCTATCTCCAAGTATTATAAATGGTTCTAGTGGCTGCAAGTTACCTTAGAGCTCAAATACCTTCATCAGTGCTCACACCATATTTAACAGTACAGTAATTTGCAAGGTGTCTATCTTATTTCGAGAGAGTCATAGATGGCGTGATCAAAGGACGCGACTCTCATATTCGGTAACATGGCATGGTTAAAGGAGGACACGACACGTCGTAGAATCATATGACTAAATAAGGAACACTTCCCCAGGCGATGATGTGGATTTGGCAGGAGAATGTATATATTAAAGCGGACAATGAAGATTCGTGCCAGCATTCACGCTCTGGTCTTTCTTCCCTGATTTTTCGTGTGGTCAGAATTGGTCAGACGATTTGAAATAAACATGCCCTGTCCCTTATTCGAATTTATGAAATTAAATGACATTTTGTGAAAGGATATGCCATGGGCCATGGGCCAAGGAATAATTGATTGGATTTTGGGTCGGATCCAGGAATTTTATTTCGATTTTGTTGACATTACGATTTAGAACAATCTTTCGGCTTTTCGGATGTAATAACACAGTAATGACAAAGTTACTCAATCTAGGGGAAATAATCAAGTATTGTAATGAATCAAGGTTCAAAGGGATGTATCTGATGAATAACTATTACAAGCTATTGTAACGGTATAGTCTGGGATCTGTAACCTGATCGTTTTTAGTGACATGGGCATTGGCGGAGGTATGCGGTCACTGAGTGCTTTCTAGTTCCTGGTTGAGGTACTCGACAAAGCCGATGAATTCTTTGGCCAGTGATCTTTTGCCGCAGTGGTAGTTGTAGGATTAGAAAAGCACAATGCAACTTGGTTTCCTATGGTTGATAGCAGCCCTCACTTTGTTCGTACGTAGAATGGAGAAATAAATAAATGTTCGTATAAGGGACAAGGCTTGTTTATTTCAAATCGTCTAACCAATTCTGAACGCACGAAAAGGAAATGAAGAAAGACCAGAGCGTGAATGCTGGAACAAATCTTCATTGACTGCTTTAATATATACATTCTCCTACCAAATCCACATCATAGCCTGGCGCAGTGTCCTTATTTGGTCACATGAATCTGCGACGTGTCGTGTCCTCCTTTAATCATGCCATGCTACGGAATATGAGAGTCGTGTCCTTTGATCACGCCATCTATGACCCCCTCGAAGTAAGATAGACACCTTGCAAATTACTGTACTGCTAAATATGGTGTGAGCACCGAGAAAGGTATATAAGCTCTAAGGTAACTTGCAGCCACTAGAACCATTTATAATACTTACTAGAAAATAATTGCCGTGAAAAATACAATTATTATGTCTATTTTAAAGAAATGCATTTACATTACTTACCGCATCCTCCTTACTAGAAAATAACTGGTCGTGGTAAAATACGAGAAGCAACGAGAAGCAACAGGAAGCAACGAGCAGCGAAGCAAATATAACCTTGCCCCTAACCCTAATCTATTTAATTAATCACCACAGACCTCTGTATAGAAGCTTTATGAAATTACATTCCCTTTACTTCTCATTACGAGAAGCAATAGAAAGCAAAGCAAATATATCATTTATTACCAGTAACAATTGCTCTAACAAATTAATAACCCTAGCCCTAACCCTAATTTATTTGATTAAACATCACAATCTTTGCTTCTCGTATATTACAGGGACCGGAAAGTAACTGCTGTGAAAGAATACAGTTATTATGTTTATTTTCAAGATACTTACCCCATCCTCCAATTATGTAAGGTCGTACGCCACTTTTCTTTGAGAACAATGCAACTGTGATGAGGTTGTGAAGGTAGAGGCCTTCAATAAATATCCATATATAATTGGCGGCCAGGATGTAGTGAAACAGGGAAAAAAGAAGCTTACATTGCCAGTGCTGGAAAAAATCAGAAAGAAAGAAACCATTCAAAGAAAATGCAGACGACAGCATTGTGTAGTATGACATCCTTCAAATATTAACTAATTGATTAATAAAAATGAGAAAATGCAGACGACAGCATTGTTTAGTATGAAATCCTCCAAATATTAACTAATTGATTAATACAAATGAGTAAATACAGACGACAGCATTGTGTAGTATGAAATCCTTCAAATATTAATTAATTAATAAAAATGAGCATTGAAGGATGATATAATTCTTGAATTACAATCTATAATATCGTTTTTTATTTTTCCTATCTTCTCGCGTTCGAATTGGTACGCTTTATTTTTAATAAGAGGACAATATGAGAGTCGCGTCCTTTGATCACGCCATCTATGACTATACTGTTAGGTAGTTTACTGAGAAGGATAGGAAGAGAGAGAGAGATAGATAGATAGAGAGAGAGAGAGAGGTAGGGGGGAAATGGAAAGTTAGTTAGCTTTTAAGAGGGTTGGAAGAGAGAGAGAGAGAGCAGAGAAGGAAAGCTAGGTAGTTTAATAAGAAGGTAGGAAGGGAGAGAGAGAGAAGAAAAGAAGGTTAGGTAGTTTACTGTGGGTTAGGAAGGAGAAGAATGGAGAAACTGAAAGTTCAGTAGTTTAATAAGAGGGTATGAAGAGAGGGGGAGAAAAGAAAGTTAGGTAGTTTACTGAGAGGGGTAGGGAGAGAGAGATAGAGGGGGCAAAAGGTAAGTTAGTTAGCTTATTAAGATTGATTGATTGATTGTTTTGTTTAACGGCACATCGACCCTTGGTGGGTCATTTAGTGCCGAATTCGGTTTCTTTTTGAATACACAATTTATGTTGACGATCTATTGTGGACAAAAGTTTTTTAAAAAATATAGTCTTGCGACTTTGGTGAAAGAACAGGTGACCCCTGTTTGGGGGGGGGGGGTTCTTACCCCTCTGCAAGGGATGCAGTCGGCGTATTCTAGGCTCCAGCTGACAGGGCCGAGCTTATTAAGAGGGTTGGAAGAGATAGACAGGGGAAGAAAGAAAGTTAGGTAGTTTAATAAGGAAGGAAGAGAGAGGAGAAAAGAGAGTTAGTTTACTGTAAGGAGAAGAATGGAGAAACTGAAAGTTCAGTAGTTTAACAAGAGGGTAGGAAAAGAGGGGGGAAAAGAAAGCTAGGTAGTTTACTGAGGGTGTAGGAAG
>VCCN01004649.1:2123153-2138989 GCA_006491835.1 Architeuthis dux
CTGATTCCGAATATGCTTTTAGTTTTGCTCTGGGATGCGTAGCTCCCGAGTTATAGGAGTACAAACACACAGGCAGACATACACAACTTTATTTATTTAGAATATGTGCGTGTGTGTATAAGACCGAAGGAAGAACTATCTATCTATCTATCTTTTCCCTTTCTTTTTAATTTTACTTCTACAATGTTTTCCTTCGCCCCCTCTCTCTTCTTTCTTTTTCTCTTTCACTTCAGCAGCCTTTCCCCCTTGCGTGCTCTCTCCCTCTTTCTTTTTCTTTTTCACTTTTACTCATACAATATCTTTCTCCTCCCCCTCTCTTTCCTAATAGAGTAAGTGTATGTCGAACTTCAATGGTTCATAAAAACTTCTTGGAGCTTCTATAATTTATATTTCCGAGTAAAACAAAAGACGTATCCAATCGCTCTCCGTAATTGAATACATGAAAAGAATCAAAATTGGACAGAAACTAAAACCGAGGCCAAATAAATAAGAAAATGTATTCGGCAAAAACAAACAAAGAACAAAAAACAGGCCTGGTTATTCACTCAATAGAAACCGTCACGGGACCAACGTCTTTTTGCAGCAGGCTGTGTTGGGGATGATCAATTGGAAAAAGGGGTGATCAATGAATAGATTACTTCTCTCGCCTTTTTGTTGGATCACTAAAAAGTTCGAATTTTCAACAAACAACTGAACACAGCTGGGCACTAACAAAGAGACCAATTTAGCATAAACTTACATTGTAAATTGAAACCCCTCCACTAAAAATCGATTTTGGAGGATTTAAAAAAAAGAAGACGTGTTAAGGAGGAAATGTTCCAATTTTCAGCCCTCTAGCTCTATTGGTGCGGCCTGTACACGCGACATAGATAACCAGCCAGACACGCTTAAAAACTGAAGAAACCTATGTTGACAGTTTTGATGACTGTTTCGGTTGATGGTTTCTATGAAAAAAACCCAGTAAGAGCTACTAATCAATACAAGTCACCCCAAACTTATTTGTCCAGAGAGATTTTGCGAAAAAATTCATTATCTCCACCCAAACCCAACAATTCCAATTTACTTGCAAAACACGTCCGTCGAAAGCCAAATGTGGACAATTTATTATCCAACTTTTAATTTCTAACTGTGAAGTTTTAACTCTTTGAACATCGGCCGCTATCCGATATTCATATACACCAGCGGCCTGTATATCGGTCTCTGACGCATGCTTTTTGTTTAAAAACATTGATGCCTTCCCACGCCCCAGGAATCGTGACCCTAATCTGAACTGGGCATTTTGATCAATCGCCTATATATTGTATAATGTCCGGAGTTCGTTTCTTTATTCACATTTGTCGGGCAAATATGGGATCTCAACTGGTAAGTGTCATTATAATTATCATATTGTATAATGTAATTACATTCGCAATTAAATGAATGAATTGCTTGTCTTTGCGAACGAAGATTTTTGTGAAGAGTATTCCACAGCAATAGGACCATAGACGGCGAGGCCTGTGTGCGGAATAATAATCCAGCCTGAGCAGTGTAGTTTTAAGGTGAAGTGCGATTTGCTCAGGGCCGAACCCACCCTTTAAACCAAGGGTTTACATCCTATGGACCACCGGAGTGGCGCGAATAGGTGCAAAGCCCATAGGTCGTAGGTTTGACAGGAGTCTCCTTCTCCTGGCAGATGCCAGAATATTTGGAATTACATGACTATTAAAACATAGTTCATGGTTTTAAGTGCATAGTGGTAGTACCTGGACTGTTGGGGGGAGGGGCTGCTCGGGGCCAGTGTGAATGTAGCATAACGGGCGATCGAACTTCTGTACTTCTCTGGTCGCCATGAGGGAAATAGATGTTGAGGGAGAGAGAGAGATAGTAGTTTCAGAGAAAGTCAGGGTGAGATAGAAAGAGACAGAGACGAGCATTTCCTCCGTGGGTTGCGGACTGCGATGATGATGATGATGTCTCTCTGTCCGGGTCTGCTGACGGGAGCCACATTTCTCTGTGGAGGGAAAATCATTCCGGACAAAAAACTGTCCCACGTGTGTGGAGAGAAAAGACGACAAAATCCACGTATCTTCAAATTTAAAGAGGTTTTATTTCCGTACTACGCCGGTCAATTTCTGGGCTGGTCTGCGGATTTCGTTGAGGTACGGAGATTCTGTTGCATGTCGTAAACAAAATATGTTTAAAAGAGTTGGTCACTTTTCAGGACTTGCTACTACTACGGATTCAAATTTCCCACTGGTCACTGCTTCTAACGGGCTGTCACCGCCACCATGACGGGCGAACCCGTTTCAGGTCGCGACCCCAACTCCTTCCCTTCTGTTTCGATCTAGCCTTTATATATGCTAATAGTCATAACTCCTCCCCCTTTTCAAATCTCAACGGTTCTTTGGTAACATGATCCTCCAGTTGGTCACGATGGCAGCTTAACACAGATTTCAAATCTGACCAAGTTCCTATCCCAACTGGCTACCGGTAACATGATCTGGATCTATTTCGTTACATGAGGGGGCAGTGTTAAAAGGGTTACTATTTAGAGTACAATGTATTCATTTCTCAGTTATATCTGTTGATACCACGCAGAACAATGATTCTCAAAGGGGAGCCATTTGACTCCCAGGTTATTGCTTCAGTTAGGTCAAACCTTGATTAAATATTTACCGTTTTTTGCTGTTTATATGATCCTTCATCTTACTATTCAAACAAGCCTGAATGTCAGACTATAGATGCGCTAGCTCGATCTTGTGTGAAGATCTATCAAGAGATGGTACTCTCAAAAACGCAGTTAACACGAGTTCTCTCCCATGAACTCTCAGACATACAGGGTGTCCGGTAAGAATGTCCTTTCCTACCCATTATAAGGGGAGTAACGTTGTATTGAAACAAAATCCTCAAACCTCAATACGACGTCTCTCAGCCGAGTCAATACAAAGTTGCTCCACTTACAACTGGTAGGTTTCGTCTATCATTCCTCTCACGAATGGCATACATATTTCTTACAATAAAATCAATTCTTAAACAGGTTTTGGTGTTTTTGGACGTATTTCGCATTTTGGGGCAATGTCACACTGATAGCAGCAGTAACATTGAAACGGTTTAAGTCAGTGAATGTTTCGGTTTCTCAGTCTCCCACTTCTCTTTTATCTATGACAACAACTCTACCCAAATCATTGTGAGGGGAAGGAAGGTCCCGTCTGATACCTCTCTTTTTTCATTGAAAACATTCTACGTAATTCTGTTCATAGTCAAGCCAACGTGATGCAGGGGTGAACCGTACGGATACATGACTCATTCAGGTGATTTTCTTAGATAAACTTGTAAGTAATTATTCTATTAGTTCTTTTTTTTTGGGGGGTGACGTATTGTAAACCATTATTCTTAAGTATTTACTACTATTTAGCTTCATCTTACTTTTCTTTGTATTTCTTGACTCACTACTCCATTAAGGACATCAATCTACAACAGCCAGTAAACAGCACATATTGGAGGTTCACATTTACGTCTCTGTGTAAATAATGTTTTTTTTCATTTGTTGTGTTGGGTAAGAGGAAATTAGATTCATATTTTTCATTGTGTTGTTTAATTTGAAGTTATGTTTTCCACGGGCAACGCCGGGTATCCCTGCAAGTTCAAAATAAAATAAAATAAGTCAGGAGATCTGATATTTTCTAAATTGATCTCTCTTCTCTTTTCCTTCTCTTTTCTTTCTACGATATCTTTCCTTCACTCTTTCTTCTTTCTTTTCCTCTTTTCCTACTACTATCTCTCCCCTTCATCCTTTCTTTTTCTCCTTTCATTCTCTCTCTTACTTCTAGAATATTTTTCTCCTTCACGCTTTCTCCTTCCCTTTTCTCTTTTTACGATTCAGCCACGAAGACGTGGGTTCAATATGTAAGTTTTATTTTGGGACAAATGGTGGCGCCTTCAACGTCAGCAAATCCAGTACAATGCTCTGTGGACTTTCTACAAGTTCAATTTATATTATTAATCAAAAGAGGCAGTTCTGCTTGAAAACATATTCTGAGAAGAAAACTTATTATTTCGCTGGTCAGACATAGCAAAAGGAGATTCTGTGATTAATCCTTTCGAGACTCCTGGGAAATATATATCCTGGGTTTTCTATGACTGCTTGGATAGATGTGTCCCGTAGATCTCTTTTAGAAGTCTACTGGGACATATGTGCCACGAAAAATAAATGAAATAAGATTATCTCGGCTTTTACAACCACAGACAATGATGTCATCAGAGTATGAAACCCACCCAGAAGTAAGTTCACATTACATGACTGAAAAGGAAAGGCGTAGCCGAAGTAATCGGTTCATTCGGTGGTTTTCATTTGTGCCGTGATAATTGCCTAATGGGACACATGTATCCCATCATGATTTTAGTTCTTTGAAATATGGATTTCTTTTTTATTTAATAAAGAATTGGAAAGCATTCGGTATGAATAGAGACATTTTGAAAAGCACGTTGCCAATGTGCCTAAAGCGTAAAGTATACAACGGTTGCATAATACAAGCCATGACTTACGGATGCTAAACATGGAAATTAACAAAACGAACTGAAAACCAACCTAGAATCGCACAGAGAGCCATGAAAAGAGCAATGCTAGGGATAACTATAAGAAATAGAAAAAGATCAACATGGATCAGAGGGAGGACTAGGATGAAGGATATTATACAACTAATTAAGCAGAACAAATGGAGATGGGCTGGCCACCTAGCAAGAAGAGATGGCAATAGATGGGGCAAAAGACTAACCGATTGGTGTCCATGAGACAGTAAACGCAGTAGGAAAAGACCAGACACGAGATGGAGGGATGAGATAGAAAGATTTGCCGGTAAGACGTGCCAGAGGTTAGCACAATCGGGATCGTCATGGAAGATTGGAAAGGCCTTTGTCCAGCAGTGGACTTATGACGGCTGATGATGATGATGATGAGTTTTCTTTAACTATTAAATAAACATTAACACGTGTTCGGCTCTTTTAAAGTTACCCCTTTAAGAATCCAGGCATTAAGTACCTTAATATGTTACTCTTGGAAGGGTTACATAGTAAGAAATATAGAAAGGACCCATTTGCCAGCGATTCAAGACTGCATATAGACCTTAGATTCAAATGAAGAGAAAATAGAGGGAGAGGAAGATTGTGTAGAGTCGACCTTCCAATAAGGGAGAGCCCGGATCCTTTTGTTCTGGAACCCGAACGCGATAGTTTGGAATCGTTCGTAACCAGTCAGCTAAACAATGACCTGACTGAAGTGAAATGATGAAGGACCATAAAATAAGTTCTCAAACTTGTGTTTTTATTTCCGTAAAATACGCCACTACGTTAGTCGTATTCATAATCAATTGAAAAATCGAAGCTTTTGTCGGGGTTGAACCAACAGATATAGATTTGTAAACTGTGTTATCGGCTGGTCTGTTGCTTCTTGGTCGCTGTCACCGTCCGTTCGATGCATTGATTTCAGACTCTTGTCTCTGACTAATCGCATTTAGAATTCTCGGATATATTTATAGCAAAATATCGAACGCACACGTTCGTTCTTGTGGTTCTCACGATTCGCAATGATTTCCAGGTTCTAGGTAACAATAGATGGCCCCATTGGCCTGACCTGCCTGGAGAAGATTTTGTATTTCCGTTTTGTCAAAATTATGACTATATGAGTCAGGATTGCAATCTGGCTTGCCGGCCGATTCGCCAATGTCACTCTGACTCAAAATTAGTTTGCACTAAGGATTTGGCCTTTCTGGCCGTACAGTAGGAAAAGACACAAGATGGAGGGATGAGATATACAAAATTTGCCGGTAAGACGTGGCAGAGGTTAGCACAATCTAGGTCGTTATGGAAGGATATGGGAAAGCCGTTTGTCCAGAAGTGGACTTATGTCGGCTGATGATGATGATGAGTTTTCTTTAACTATTAAATAAACATTATTTTTAAATACCCCTTTCAGAATTCAGGCATTAAGTACCTTAATATGTTACTCTTGGAAGGGTTAAATAGTAAGAAATCTAGAAAGGACCCATTTGCCAGCGATTCAAGACTGCATATAGACATTAGATTCAAATGAAGGGAAAATAGAGGGGGTGGAAGATTGTGTAGAATCGACCTTCCAATAAGGGAGAGCCTGGATCCTTTTGTTCTGGAACCCGAACGCGATAGTTTGGAGTCGTTCGCAACCCGACAGCTAAACAATGACTTGACTGAAGTGAAATGATGAAGGACCATAAAATAAGTTGATGTCACAATATTTAGATAACCAATCTAAATATTTTGACACTCGTTGGTGTATATATATATAACGAATACTATGCAGGCAACATTACACCTTTAAAATCTGTATTCGAATTCCAAGGGTTTTACATAGGCTCGTAAACTGACTACTAGTGGGAATGGTGCACGAACAATTCGTCGCCGGTAAATTAGTCGCTGGTCAGTTTGTCGTAAGTTAAATTAGTCGATAGGACAATCCATCTCCAGTGTCTGCTATAATTTGTTTACGTTTTCTTTAGGTTTGAACAATACTCGTTGGACAAATGATCTCATACCAGTTTAGAATATTTGAATTTAGTCTCCAAACGTTATATTTATTTAAGAATCCTACCCATCAACATGGCCACCTGTAAGTTAACCATTTTAGAGAAAGGAATTCATATATATATAGACAAAAAAAAACAGAATGCTGATGGACCTACGATGAACTGGAGGTGTGAAAATCGTGCATGAAAGACTAGACTCCACACGAACAAAGGTTATGAAGAGCTTAAGAAGATTGGATTACATAACCAGGATTAAACAATTCAAGAAATTATTCAGGGAGAAGAAACCATCCAAGAGAGATAACAAGTCTCGTTAGTCAGCCAATAGAAAACATCACGTGACCGACGTCTTTTGGCAGCATGCCGTGTTGGGGGTGATCAATTAAAAAATTTAAAAAAAAAAAGTTAATTTTCTTGCCTTTTGTTGGGCGGTGATCACTAAAAGTCCGAATTTAAAAATTTAAAAAAAGAAAAGAAGCGTGAACGCTGCCGGACACACACTAAGGGATCAATTTAGCAAAAGATTACATTGTAATTTGCACCCCCCATTAAAAATCTATTTGGTGTGTGTGGGGGGAGGGTGTGTGTGAGAAAAACAAACAAATAAAACCATTTTTTCTAAACATCATCATCATCATCATCATCATCATCATCATAAGTCCACAATTCGTTAGTCTTTCCCCCATCTATTGTCATTTCTTCTTGCTAGGTGACCAGCCCATCTCCATTTTTGCTGCTTAATTATTTGTATAATATCTTTCACTCTGGTCTTCTCTCTGATCCATGTTGATCTTTTTCTATCTCTTAGAGTTATCCCTAACATTGCTCTTTCCGTGGATCTCTGTGCTATTCTAAGTTGGTTTTCAGCTCGTTTTGTTAATTTTTCGCATCCGTAAAACATAGCTGGTATTATGCAACCGTTGAATACCTTACGCTTGTCATTTCTTCTTGCTGGGTGACCAGCCCATCTCCATTTTTGCTGCTTAATTATTTGTATAATATCGTATAATCACTCTGGTCCTTATTTCGCAGTCGTGGTCTTTCTCTAACTTTATTATCTGTCCTAGGTAGATGTATTCATCAACCTCTTCTAAAGTCACTCCTTCTATATTTATGGTCTTTTGGGGGACTTTATCGTTGAACATTACTTTCGTTTTTGTCCTGTTCATCTTTAAGCCTACTTATGACGTCGGAAGAATCCGAAGAATTACAAAACATGTTTCTAAACATAATAATTAGTAAATGTTTAAATGTTCAGCCCTCTAGCTCCATTTGTGCGCGCGACACATACATAGATAGATAGCAAGGCAGCCAGTCAGAATCACTTGAAAACTGAAGGAACCTATGTTTTGGTGACAGTTTTGGTTTACGGTATAAACATAATGCTGATACATCTACGATATTGTTATGAAATGCTGCCAGGAAAAGGTTATTCCGGGGTCAAACACCTGTGCGGAAATGTAAGTGACTCGCTCACCTTAGGAAATAGGCATATGCGGGTGTCCAACTAACAGGTTGTGACACCTGCGTGGGCGTACGAGAAACCTATAAAGCAGACTCGAACGGAGAAGAGAGACGGACAGAAAACTCGAGACCCGAACAGAGGTCAGAGACCCAAGCAGCCAGGAAGCAGACCGCCTAGGGCTGGGAAGACATAAGACCAAGTTCCCCTGTTGGGAACGGTCTCTCGGCACCCATCATCTCTCTCCCACTCTTCGCTCCCCGGCCGACAAAGTGTATGCTGTGTATGCTATGAAATAAAAATATGTCCAGATAATTTACAAGCAAGTCTTCGAGTTTCCTTTCTATCCAAGTTCACGACATTCACCCCGCTATACAACAATATATTGTAGGTGTAAAGATCATGTATGCAAGACTAGAATTCGTTCAAACGAAAGTTATGTGGACTTAAGAATATTAGATTACATAACCATGCCCCAACAGCTGTTATGATATGCTGCCACGAAATAAACCACTCAAATGAGAAAACACGAAGATAATAACCCTCTGGTTCACAGCGTATAAAAATGTGATAGAAAAATATGATTTTGGACAAAAAGTAATAGAAAAATATGATTTTGGACAAAAAGTGATAGAAAAATATGATTTGGGACAAAATGTGATAAAAAATATGATTTGGGACAAAATGTGATAGAAAAATATGATTTTGGACAAAAAGTTAATATGAAAATGAAACATATTGAAAAATATTTTCCATTTCAGTGTTCTAGACGTTATAAATATTAAAATTCTAAAAATTCAAAATGTTCAAATTAACATTTTTGTCAACGTAGTCTTGTGTATTGGTGTATGTCTTCTGATGTACATATTACGGCTGTTTAGGCCATTTTCAACATCTTAACTCTTACATTCTTAAAAGCAGTTGCACATAATCTTAAATTTTCATATTTTCATATCTAATGTATTGTAAAACTCCAAGACAAAGTCAGGAGTTGACTTTCCTTTCCTACCGTCACAAGAACAACAAGAACAACAATCCTCACACACATTTAGGGTATAAACCTATATGTAAAAACCGCATTCCTCTAGCGTGATTCGAATTCACGAACTAGTCATCGCTAGCCTGGTGACTTACTGACTGAGCTAAATTGACAAGTTTTATACTTTAAGGAAAATATATCATACATATACGCATTCTAATAAATAAATATATTAAAAAAATGTTTTTATAATTTTGTATTTATTATAGAATAGAATAGAAAGAGGAGTGGTGTTTGACCCTGCAGCAGCAAGTCTTGTTAAACTTTAGTTTTAGTTTTCGGAGTTGACGATGAATTGTCCCATCGACGAACTGAACTCACAACAAATTGACCAGTGACCAATGGACCGGCGACCAATTTACCGAATGCCAGTGGGAAATACGCAACTACCTCAGCCAGCCAGCATGCCTGTGACGGCTCTCCTAAAATACCAGGTGTCAGGAGCAGCCAGCTAAAAGACACTTTTGGAATTTAAAATAAAATTAAATAACCGAGGAAATTTGGTGTGATCTGATCTTTTCTAAAGTGATCTTTCTTTCTCTTTCACTTCTATAACCTTCCCCCTCTCTCTTACTTCTTTCTTTTTAGAGGCGCGAGCATCTCTAGTACCGATTCTATCACTGACTGAATGACTGACGGGCTGACATACCGAAAGAAAATTTGACGATTTAGCTCTTTTGGGGGCTAGATATAGCTCCTTTTTTTGCTGCAAGGGAGAGAATTCGCGCATCTATGGTCTGACTTGCTCTCTTTTCGTTCTATACTCTTTTCCTTCAATATCTCCCTCTTTCCCCTTTCTTATTCTCTTTTACTTCCACAATCTTGCTACATTTCCGTTTCAAATCTATCAACCAATTTCATTTCTGCTTCACACTATTATTGCAATCGCTGAAAAGGCTTCGTCGAAACCGTATTCCATTGGGTAAAAATATAGCAACGTGGGATATTGCTGGCGTGTTTATTTTATGAACTTCATAGCCAAACTAAGTTAAGACGAAAACCGATTACACATTTGTCTGAAATCGCAGGCAGCAGGAAGCGACAGCAGAATAAAACAAACGAGACGGCTTTGATTCAGATGTTCTATATTTACAATAGTTCAATAACTGACCCGGGTTCAAATTAAATAAATCTTGTGAATTATCAGAATAGAAGGAGGTCAAAAGTCTGCAACTGCCGCAGCCAGCAAACAGGCCGGTGACGGCTCTCCTAAAATACCAGGTGTCAGGAGCATCCAGCTAAAAGACTCTTTTGGAATTTAAAATAAAATGAAATAACCGAGAAAATTCAGTGTGATTTGATCTTTTCTAAAGCGATCTTTCAAAAATATATCAACGTGGGATATTGCAGGCGTGTTTATTTTATGAACACCAGAGCCAAACTAAGTTAAGACGAAAGTCGATTACACAATTGTCTGAAATCGCAGACAGCAGGAAGCGACAGCAAACGCAAACAAATGAGATGGTTTTGATTCAGATGTTCTATATTTACACTAGTTCAATAACTGATCCGGGTTCAAATTAAATAAATCTTGTGAATTATCAGAATAGAAGGAGGTCAAAAGTCCCACAATAGGTGCCATCGGGTGCAGACGGGAGAAAAAAACAGCCAGTTGAGTCGATCGCTGCTAGGCCAGTCGGTGGGATCGAGGGGCGGGGGGCTTTGGCCTGCGCTATTGAGCGTAGTGTAGAGATCGGTATCCTCATAGGAGGATTAACGGGATCGTCATGGGAGTCTCTCTACATAATACCCACTTGCTTACGGCAACTGGTCTACCCAGTTGGTCACCCATCTAGGTAATGACCAGGCTCGACGTTGCTTAACTTCGGTAGTCGTATGAGAATCGGTGTGTCCAACGCAATTGGTCACCCACCTAGGTACTGACCAGGCTTGACGTTGCTTAACTTCGGTGGTCGTACAAGAACCGGTGTGTCCAAGGCAATTGGTCACCCACCTGGGTACTGACCAGGCTTGACGTTGCTTAACTTCGGTGATCGTACGAGAACCAATGTGTCCAACGCAATTGGGCCGTAACAGCTGAAGGTCATAAATGAGACGGTTATGATTCAGATGTTCTATATTTACAGAAGCTGGCCGAGTTCAAATCAAATTAAAAACTGCAATTTATCAGACTAGATGGACATCACGGGTCCAACGATAGGTTTCGTCGGGTGAAGACGGAAAAGGCTGCCAGTTAAGGCGGAGGCAAAGAGCCACTGTGTTGACGAAGTCATGTCTATATGGGACTCACAGAAAGACACGAGAAGAACATACAATTCTTCCCATTCTTATGAATAATTCTATACCGGAGAGTAACGTCGTTTTTATTTGAAGAAAATACAGACCTCTTTTTATCAGGGAACGCTTATAGTCTTTGTAAAAGGAAGCTGGCTTTGATGCGAAGAATTCAGATAGACCATGTTTGACCTCATCAATATTTTTGTGTAGGAACCGGTCTCCGATATGGAGTTAGCCATTGGTTCATTTTTGTTTTGTTAATATACATAACCAATTTCTCGTCGACGTTGTCCAGCTGCACTGGCATTCCCGAGGATCCCTGATCTTCCCTGGGCAACAATGTTGGCATTTTCGGACATCTAGTGCATCTGGATAAATACTGCAAATTATTTTAGTGTCCGTTGTTGCATTGTTATCTAGACGCAATTCATGATGGAAATGACCCTCTTCAATTATTTAGACAACCATCTTGTACGATAGGAAAATACTACCATAATTTGAAGAATAATAAACAATTCACCTTCATTTAATTTATGGCATAGTTAATATTCAATAAATAATATCAAAGGTGAGTTATATAAAAACGACATTACTTTCCGGTACGCCTAATGCATTTTGAACACATGGTCTTGCAATTCACTTTACCATGTGTTCAAAAGGTAAAGTGAATTGCAAGACCATGTGTTCAAAACGTGAATTGAATTGCAAGACCATGTATTTAAAACGTAAAGTGAATTGCAAGACCATGTATTCAAAATGTATTAGGCGTACCGGAAAGTAATGTCGTTTTTATATAACTCACCTTTAGATATTATTCAACACATTGTAATTCACTTTACGTTTTGAATGCATGGTCTTGCAATTCAATTCACGTTTTGAACACATGGTCTTGCAATTCACTTTACCTTTTGAACACATGGTCTTGCAATCCAATTCACGTTTTGAATACATGGTTTTGCAACCCAATTCACGTTTTGAATAACATGGTCTTGAATACATTCACTTCGCGAGTATATAACATTCTACAAAGTTTGACCCTGGAGCAGCTAAGCTTGTTAATTTATTATTTTGGCCTTAACGACTCGGACCACCGACGGCAATATATCAAGGGATATTGTGCGAATTCCCTGTCAGAGTGGCCCAACCTGTTAGCAATATTAATTTGGAGGTCTGAATGCTGAGTTACCCCCACCTACAATTTATGTCCCTCGAGATTTTGCAGAAACAGAATTGATTTATATAATGATTTCCTTGGTTCTCTCTCCGTAACAACTAAAAGGTAAGAATGTTGCTGATAAAAATACCTCCTACCCACCATTTGAAACGAATATGGAACGAATTCAGTATCTTTTCTACAAAACGTCTCTTAGAAATTGAAATATATCCGCGAATTATTTGGTATTAAGCAATAATTCACATGAAAAAAAAAAACAAAAAAAAAAAACGGACCATGACGCACGTCGTATAACAATGATCAGCAAGCTAATCTTGCTGGTCGTTGTTAGTGGGTTCGATCCTCATTGGATCGCCAGCTATTGATGATCTGATACCAAACATTTATGTCAATAGCAATTTAGTCTATATTCATATTATTTGATATGAAAAAACAAAACAAAAACAGATTTGGACGCACACCGTAAGGCAATGATCAGCAAGCTAATTTTCCTGGCCGTTGTTCGATCCTCATTAGATCTACTACTACTATTGGTCTGATACCAAACCTCTAAGTTAATTAATCATATGAAAAGAACAACGGATCAGAACGCACGTCATATAGCAATGACCAGAAAGTTAATATTTTTAGCCGTTGTTAGTAGGTTCGATCTTCACTGGATCTCTCACTATTGATGGCCTGATACTAAACTACTTTGTTAATAATTAATATGAACAAGAAAAACGGATCAGGACGCACGTCGTATAGCAAGCTAATCTGTCTAGCCGCTGTTAGTGGGTTCGATCCTCATTGGATCTACCACTATTAGTGGCCTGATACCAAATTATGCTTAGTGAATCTACTTATATAATGAACAGGGATGTATTCTTCTGTTTCTCTGTCAATAGACTCTCCCACTTAAAGGTAAGAATTCTGCTGATAAAAATACCTCCTACCCACCATTTAACACAGTGGACTCTTTCAAAAAAACGAATTCAGTATTTTCTTTTCTTAAAGAATCATCTCCGAGAAATTAATATATATTCGTGACTTTTTTTCACGGGGATAAAGTCCTTTTTTAAAAATGTTTTTAAAATTTAAAATTAAACTTGACTCATCTTATGGTCTTCCCTGGAGGCAGGGTTTAATGATGGGGAGGGATCCTTTGGGTTTTTCTTCTTAGTTGATTTCCGTGGGGTTACAAGTTGTCCAATTTATTTTAAAAAAAGATTTTGCGCCAAAATAATTTATCCATTTAAGAGCATTACTTTTCCCAAAAGGTCGTGCTCAAACTTTGTAATATATAAGGGGTCACAGAAGTAAGTCCCGATTTGTCCCCAAATTAATGCCAGTTCTAAGAGAAGCAACTATTAAATTATTATTAAATTACTATTAAAAGTAACTATTAAATAATTGCTTCCCTTAAATAGAACTGGTGTTAATTTTGGGACAAATTAGGCGTTACTTATGGGACACCCTGTATAGGAAGTTGACTTGATCACTTCGTTCCCTCTCCAAAGCAATCCCGTTGCTGCTGCTAGTTTCCGACCATTCTGACTTTGGGGTCTGCTGTTATTTATATACGAGTACCCCCCCCCCTTAAATAGGTAGTTTTTACTAACAGCTTTAAAAGGTAGAACATAGGTTTCTTTTTTTAAAAGGCAAAAATAAAGCAACATTTCAAAACATGAATTATTTCACCCAGGGTTTGAAAAACGTATGGTAACACAGTAACGCCGCTACGAGGCACACCTGCTCATAGGGAGGCACAACTGATCAAAACAACGAGTGGTATGGGAGTGCAGAGATCTAAATCAAATGTTGCTGTCTTTGATTGAGAGGATGCGAGACACAAACTTATACAAACAAACAAACTTACTGCTGCATTGCCAGCAGGTGCAAAGCATAGAAGGTTGAATATTGAGAGATCTAAACTATCGTTTATGGATAAATAAACATTGAATGCAACAAGTTTCATTTAGTTCTTCATTGGTTGATTGTTTCACGGATATATTTTAAATTCTATGAAACTATCTTCTAAGAAAAAATAATAGCAAATTTGGTACAGTTGAAGAGTCCATGGTTTCAAAAGGTGGGAAGGAGGTACTTTTATCAGCAAATATTTACCCCTGAGTGGGAGAGTCAAGTGTTACGGACAGCAAAGCAAGAAAATCGCACTGTTCATTATATAAGTATAGTAACTTCGCATGAATTGTTATCAGACCATCTATACTGCGAGATCAGATGAAGATCGAACCCAGTAACAACGGCCAGCAAGATTAGCTTGCTGGTCATTGCTGTCCTGATCTATTTTTTGCTTTTTTCATATGATCTACTCGTTAAGCCAAGTTGAAAAAAATTCACGGATATATTTGGATTGATATTTTTTTTATAGAAAATAAATACTAAATTCGTCTACTGGGAATAGTGCGTAGTTTGAAACTGTGGGCAGGAAGTATTTTAGCAAAACTTTAACCCACCTCCCCAGCGGAATAGTCCAGTGATACGATGACAAAAGAAAATCACACTGATCATTGTTAGGTTAGGTAGTAGGTTAGCATGAATTGATATCAGACCACCTAAACTGGGAGATCCAAACCCACTAACAGCCAGCAAGATTAGTTTGCTGATCATTGCTATATGACGTCTGGTTCTGATCCGGTTTTCTTTTCATATGATCTACTTTTTGTTGTTTTTTTATAGGAAATAAATACTGAATTCGTTTACCGGGAATAGAGCGTAGTTTGAAACAGTTGTTATGTAATGGCCAGTGGGCCCCGTAATTAGTTCTAATTAAAGCCCGAAGTTTTAATTTGATTAAGTTAAAAGCCGCCGTGTTAATTTGATTAGGTTGGAACCAGAAAAACAACAAATCTTCTCACGGTCCGAGAAAAAGAAACCAGACTGGATTAAGTGTCAAAGGTCGCCGATCGGCGTCAATAATTTCAAAAAAGAATCTTAACCCCGACCACATGCCGTGTGGAAACGACGGAAACAACGATTATGGACCAGTTCCTGTTTGCCGCTGCGTGAAGCGGCGATAGGATTTCTCTGTGATTAATTGCTGGGCGGAATATAGATGGGATATATAGAAATGGGGTGTTAGTGCCAAAAGGGTGCGGGACTAAGTCTACATACAGGTTTAAATAAGAAACAATTTTGATTGAAAGGTGGTCGGAGTCTGAGGGAGTCAGGAGAGACGGTCAGTTTGACGCGTCGCACGTGGCCTTTGGGCCACCTGAAGTCAAGCACCCGTGACTGATAGATATCATGAGTTCATCAGTTCCTTCCCTTCTCTTGTTTCCGCAAACAAACCGACCGCGTGCTTTGTTACTATAAGCGTTGAAACTGGCATGTCTGTATCTGTTTACGTGACTAAAGAACTCTCCTTGTTTTCAACCACGGCGT
>VCCN01004649.1:2249554-2263669 GCA_006491835.1 Architeuthis dux
AAATGTAACAATATGTTCACATTTTTACAAACAACTTTCGAGTCTTCGATTCTTCTTTCTCTCCTGGACCCAACGAATTTTCCCCTGCCTATGTAACACAAGTACAAAATACCATTGCCTAACGATAGAATCAAAGCACATATTATAATTCCCGATGTGATTTTATTTATTAAGTGGAACTGCCGCGATTTGAACAGCCCGGGTACGATGATTGCTCGGTTTGGAAATTTTAAGCATTAACTATGTCAGTCAGATTGTATACATTGGGGAAAGGGGTCAACATAACTCAAAGCAGCTAACGGCCTAGACAGGCAGAATTAAAAAAAATTAAAATGTCGTCACTTTTGATGACACGGGTACACTCGTATCTCACTAAAAAGCATCAAGTATGAGAAAAAGCAGTAAACAATAAAAAAGCTCGATTCATGAAAAAGTACCGTCATCTAATCCAATTATGATGGTTCATCGACCGATGTAGTTCTGCACTGTGATTTCTATCGTGAAAACACAAAACTCAATTAATATATATATATGGTCTGGCCGTCAATATCCGATCCAGCCATATTCAGAGAGGATGGTAGTACACACGTTCTGTTAACGCCAACATTCATAGTGCATTCCATCGGTAATTCTCATCGTTTATTAACCAAACAATAATCAAAACAAATTATCGATTCCAAACACTCAAAAACTATTTTGTTCCGGGGAAGCCAACTCTCAGGAAAAGAATAGTATCGCATACAACAACAACAACAACAACAACAATAATAATAATAATAATAATAATAATAATAATTAAAAAAAACCCATAAATGCTACCTTATAGACATGACCATGCAGTCTGATAAAAACATCTCAGCAAAGGAATTTGAAAAACTCTCAAAATATAAAGATCTGGAAATCGAAACAGCAAGAATGTGACACTTAGACACAACCACTACCCCAGTAGTAGTGGGAGTACTGGGAATGATTAAGAAAAAGACTGATACACACAATCCCAGGAAATCCATCTTTGACTGAGATACAAAAGATCGTGCTAATGGGCACTGCTCACATACTCAGAAAAACTCTCTCATTCAATATCCCCCTCACGCCTTATACCCAACTTATATGTCCCTATGTGAAACTCTTTCTGTCTTTTTTTTCCACATGAACTCTGTGTTTGTTAAGATGTTTACATTGTCCCCACCCCCTTGTTTTCACCCGTTCTCCTTTATGGTGTTTCAATTATATTCGCGTGTCTGTGCCCAGTAGGTGGAAGGCAAACAGATGATATTAAGAACAAAAAATAAAATAAAAAAATAAAAAATAAAAATGTTCAATAACTTCCTAAGAAAACCTTACACACACACACACACGCACGCACACACGCACGCACTCACACACACACACACACACACACACACACACACTCCTCCTAGTGGCACATAAACAATAAATCAGACCCAGAGGCAACACTCAGACTATGGACGGAAGGGAGGAGCGAGAAGAGCGATCCCGCGTGCAGTGAAGCAAAAAATCCCAGTCCACTTGTCCCCTTCACTCCAGCAGACATTGCCGTATGTTATATACGGCAATCTTGAAAAACAACAACCGAAAAACAAAAGATCGAAAACAGGTGTGAAAACATGTGTGAACAGATGGACAGACACTATCTAGGAACCTACCAGATGAGCTATAAAAGGATCAACATATATGTGTTGATATATGTGTGTGTGTGTGTGTGCGCGCGTTGATATTCTTTTAGTTGAAGAGATGGAAAGGAAGAAAAAAATATTTAGCAACTTCTAAATATTATTGAATGCAACATACCCGAAACAGGCCGAAGAACATATCGGCTGAAAAGTTGTGATAAAAACAAAAAGAAACAAAAATGTCTGGAGCATTTAGAAATCATGAAAACACTTCATCTCCCCCACCCACCAATATTCTGCGCTGAGTAATGTATGGGAAAAGGAAAATAAAATGTTGACTATAACAATTACAGAAAGTAGCATTCAGAAAAAGGTGATTTATAGAAAAAGCTAATTTATAGAAAAAACTTTATATATAGAAAACTGTCATTTGTAGAAAAAAAGTAATTTATAGAAAAAGGTAATTTATAGAAAAAGGTCATTTATAGAAAAAAGTCATTTATAGAAAAAAGTAATTTATAGAAAAAGGTCATTTAGAGAAAAGGCTCATTTATAGAAAAAGTTAAATGTATGAATAGGTCTGTATCTGTTTGTGTGTATACGTGCGAGCGCGCGCGCGTGTGTGTGTATATCACAAACAAATCAAAACCCGTCACACACACTCACACAAACACTCTCTCTCTCTCACACACACACACACACACACACACACACACACACACACACACACACAGAGATACTCTCATACACAGGCACATCGGAACTTTCATACAACAACTAACGCGTACGCATGCGCAAATATCCAAATGCATACACTGTCTTCCTTGAAACGACCATAGCAATTTATCGGAAATGGACAAAATTGGAATAAGTAAATAAAATAGTCAAACGAATAGAAAAGAGAAAAGAAACCCGTCAAAACAGGCAACAAATGTTGACTTACCTGCTGAAATGTGGAAAGCGAGAAAACAGACGATAGGCAAAACGGTAGCATCAAGTAAATTCCTGAACTGATCATTTTTTATACGATTCGCTTTTCCTCTTTTCTGTTTCTCTCCAAATCCGTCTTTTGTGATTCATCAAAATTTTATTCCATTTTATAGCTACTCATCAACCGTAAGCTCATGTTTCATGGCCTCCTCTGCATGTGAAGCGGCAACACAATGGGAAACAACTTCTTCGGGAAGATGTTCCTTCACTTGTAACACATTGACTTTTTTCTGGCTTTGTTTAGGAATTCAATAAAACGATTTTACAATCCATTTATGTTCGTGGCGGTCGAGCGGATAACGGCTCGGAGCAATGGAGCCGGCGAGCTGAGTTCAAACACCGGTTGGGACAATTGGTGTTCACTTCGCACTAATGCCCTTGGGAAAGGCATGGATCCATCTCTCCTCCCAGTAATAGCGCAGGATGAAGTGAATGATGTCACTTCTTAGCCTTTAAGTTTATTTCACATTTCAAACGAGCCGAGTTAGTAGTTAAGTGATATGTTGAGCCTAAGCAGGAACAGCCGAACCCGTAGCCAGCGTAAGGGAACTTGTTTATTTTTCTAAGGAAAATAAAAGAGTAGAATTCAAATAAATGTTTATTCTAAGAATCTTATTCCGGGTTGAAATCCTTACAAATTCCATATTTCTTTCGGAGAATTGGTCTTGTGAATATGATGCTCACATGAGTTCAGTATTGAGATATTTTGGTTTCTACTTAATCCTAAAGCCCTGAGTGAATGCTCATGATTTTGCTTTTAATCTTACTAGTCCATGACCCGCCGCTTCGCTGACGGCCATCATAAGTGTACAGCAACAGGCTCTGCTGATGGATGCTAATGATACTATAAGTGTGAAAGTCACGGTAGGAATGGAGAGGGGAGAAAGGAAAGCTAGGAAGGGTAAGGAGAAAAGAAAGTCAAGTAGTTTAATAAGAGGGTAAGAGGGAGAGGGTTTTGGTGGCTGCTACCAATACTATATGTGTGACAAACACGGTAGGAAGGGCGAGGGGAGAAAATAAAGTTTGGTATTCTTATAAGAGGGAAGGAAAGGAGAGGGGAGAAAAGAAACTTAGCTTGTTTAATAAGACGGTAGGAAGGAACAGGGGTCGATGGCTACTACTGATACTATAAGTGTGACAGACACGGCTCTTATGATATATGTGATTTGTCAGTGATTATCATTTGATGCATACTAGACCGTATAATAAATATCCATTCAAGAAAACAAATCGTACTTATGTTTTATATATAGTATATATTCAATCCGTCTTAATAGGTATAATAGGACAATAACATGTATTTATATATTTTACTATTTGACATTTATATTTTATCAAGTATATTTGTATTGATTTATTTTATTATATATAAGAAATTTATTCATTTATGTGTTTTACTTACTTTCGCCTACGGGGAGGTATATATATTCACTCGTGTCGGTCCTTCTGTCCGTCCTTTCGTCTGTCTGTCTGTCCACACGATATCTCCAAAGGTTCTCAATGAATTCCAATGAAATCTTTGTGGAAGGGTGGGCAACGAGGGTGGGCAAAGATGTGATTGAATTTCGGGGTGAATCCAGGAATTTGTTTTTTGATTGAAAGATATGTTTTTTACTTCTGCACGAGAAGAGGTTAAACACGAACAGTTAGCTAAAATTTAAATCTCAAGGGAAGTAACTCAATATGTGTGAATGTTACGAGAATTGCGTTCTCTCCCCTGTTTTTTAATATTTTATTTCCATTCAGTTTTTAGTTTGTGTACGGCGTTGACAGGGCTATGCTCTCTCCGAGTGGTTTATAATTTATAATAAATGTTTCATTGGTCGATATCCTTTAATACTTAATGGGTTAGAACTTTAGTAAATCCCAGCGTTTAGTATCTGGTCAGTTTTGGATGTATTTTATGCATAGATTCAATTTAATATTCATACCTAAATATATTTGGAGTAGTTTTATTCTTTATTATATATCAATATTGTTATAAATAGAATCTCTTTTCGTATCTATGTTTCGATATCTTTTACTCTCTAGTGTATATATCTGGTATTTTGAAATAATTCTCAGCATGTATTTTAGGTTTGTGATACGTAGACTGTTATATTTTATTGCTGGCTATGTTTCGGAGGTTCGGGTGACCTAACGGTTAGCAGTTCAAACCCAGACTGAGACAGCTTGCGTACACTCGGCACTAATGCCCTTGGGAACGGCATGAATCCATCTCTTTTCCCGTCAGTAAATAGCACGGCAAATAGCAGTAAATAGCACAGTAAATAAATAACAGTAAAGCACGGGAAATTGGGCTCTTGGGCCTTGGTTGGCAACCAGACCAGGAGTCGGACAACTCTGAATTCAAACCGGTAAAAGTCCAACCCTTGAGAGGCGGGCAACAGACAGTAGGGAACGTGTTCCCGAAATCTATTGTTAACGGTGAAGCTCCGATGGGCCTAGCAAGCTCAAAGTTGAGTATAATAAATTGATCAAGTAAACTAAAGGGGAATAACAAATTTTAAAAAGAAATAGACGAAATAACGCGACCGCTGAGCCCAACGCACCACACCACCTCGAGTACAAGTAAAGTAGATTTAAAAGTAAAAATAGATGCCTGGGATGGATACCATCTGATCTCAAGATAACACCGACATTTGGATCGCCTTATTCTCATTATCCCCAGACATGTTTTCGTGACAATATAAAATATTTTCACGTTTTCGAATCATACGAGTTTAGTTTATCGCACAAAATAGATTATATTTTTCCTTATTGATTGTGCAATGGAATGAAAGTGTTGTCACTTTCTTGAACACAGAAAGAAAACACAGAAATAAATTGAACGAATCTGAAAACAGTGGTCGAGATAACCTTTTCAATGAAATCCTTTAACCTTTTCAATGAAAGAATTTAATGTTATTCATGTTTTTTTCTCTTCTGTTGGACGTGTTTTGATTTTGAGAAATTTCATGCAACGATTTCCAAAGATTTAATGGAATTTCTTTTCTTCTTTAAAAAAAGAAAGGTGGAGAAAAGCATTAGAATAGGACGGTGGATAACTGAATGTTACTGTCAGTTAAACACGCAAAGTAAATTATTTCAAGTTGATATATAGAAGAGCCCTCATTATTTGCCGGCGAGATAAAATTCAAAAGTTCCGCACAGGGCCGGCTTAAGACACCGACAACACGGGCAGTCGCCCAAACCGCCACGTGCTAGGGGCGCCTGTCGTGTATCTGAGACAGTAGTTGATTTTTTTAAGTGCTTATTGTTTGCCAGTCAGATGAAATAAACACATTACACAACACGGGCAATCGCCCAAGGCGCCAATTGCTAGGGGCTGCCTGTCATGTGTCTGAGACGGTAGGACTTTTTAAATACAAATGGGAAAATGGGAAAATGAATAAATTAAACAGAATAACAGCAGTCCAAATAAGAAAACTCCTTGATGTTTCAGGAATATCTGACAGTTAAATACTTTCTGTTGTGGTGAAACTAAGAGAAACAATTGGCAAAGGATATTCTCATGACCGACGACAAGCTCAGACAGGTTTAGTTTGGTGAGAGTGCTCACAATAGCTGGGGCCTGGGAGGGAAGGTAAGTTAGGTGAGGTGAGGTGAGGTCGCAAGGGATTTCTATTTTATGATATGCGTAGCCAGTTTAGCTAGTACCAACAAAAAAGTCCAGTGTTGATTTTAAACTGACGCTGTGTCAGTGTTGTTTTCATTTACTTGATTATTGTAATGAACTTTTTATTCCTATATCTATATATGTATTCTCCTCACTGTAAAACATACATAAGATAATATTATACTTTAAAGGCACCGAAGTTCAGCTTGCCTGGGGCGCCAGGAACCCTAGAACCGGCTCAGATTCAACAAGCTTTCAAGAAACGGAGCTATCTCGTCCAATAATTAAGATCTAAACAGGACTATGTGAGGTTTGTAGCTTTTAACACAGGAATTTAAACAAGCCTGAACGTCAGACCATGGATGTGCTAGTTCGAAACTATGTAAAAACGCAGTTGACACAAGTTCTCTCCCTTGCACTTTCAGTCATGTATAGAAGATAGGGAAAACGAGAGGTTGTGGGAGTATTTCGGTATATCAGTCTCTCTATCAGTCAGTGACGGTCAGACTAGAGATGCTAAAACTATCTAAAAATGCTATCAATTGCTGGTCGATACATATGTGCATTGAGATTTGTTTGGATTGAAGATATCAAGGGACTTTTGGGCTAGAAATGCTTCTTTTGTTTTCTTTTGGTTGTAGATATTAAAAGAATTGGTCTAATTCGAGATTGACTCCCGTGAAAAAAGGCTTTTTGCAATAACTATTAATAAGATTAGAATGTAAATACTGTTATAAACCATTATATACATTTTACTATATTATATATATCAAAACCTTTCATATGAATCAAATAACATTATATTAACAACATCTGTTTATATCTAATAAAACGTTATTAAACGTTCAACGTACTAAGCAATCATATTGACCGCTACAGACGCCGATTTACTCAACTGCAGAACGAAGGGATAAAAAACAATAATTATTATTTGAGAATGGGGAAGGGAGTGACGCCACTTCGGGTGCTTGTAGCCTCTAAGTCTATTTCACATATTGCAAGCCGAGACAAGACAAACTTGTGATATAGGAAGCCCGGACAGGGACGGTTGATGCCGTAACAAGCGTAATGACAATCGCTAGATTTTCAAAATTTGAAATGTACTAATTGGTAAGATCTCGTTGGTTTTCAAGCATACGAGATTTGCCGGCGAGAATGGTCACCAAATTATATTCTAGCTGTTAAGTGAAGGAGTTGTTAACTCACTTCAATTGTTGTTTTTGTACGACATTTCTTTTGTATTTTTCAGTTTACAGTTTCAAATTCATCAACGTTTTTAAGGCAGATAAGTAAAACCAAAGCCAACTAAGTATTATGTACTTATTGTAAGTCTGAATACAATTTATATTTCAGTATGTGTCACTATTTAGAAACAGGGGAATGAAATGTGGATTCAAAATGAAAAAAAAACCTGGTTGTTTTTTTAATGAGTTGGAATAGAGAAACAGATTGTTAAATCCATTTTAATTTCTTGATTTTATTAATCCAGAAGAAGCCGCTTATTATAATCATGGAAAATATTATCAAACTCTTATTGGTATTAAAATCAGTCGGTCCCAGACACTTTATTTAACCTGATCACAATAAGCGGCTTCCTCTCTATATATATCCTTCGATTAATGTTATCAGCCAGTTATTGTTATCTTAAAGTCTCCGTCCCAAAGCGATCACAATAAGCAGCTTACTCTTTCTATATATGCTTCGATTAATGTTATCAACGGATTATTGTTATCTTAAATACTCTGTCCCAACGTGATCACAATAAGCGGTTTCGTAATGGCTTCGTAATGCGATGTATTGAAATTGTACGAAAATATTCCAGTGACGAAGACCAATAACTGTTACTGAGTACTAATATTGATTTGGTTTTATTGAAGGTTTAGATTTGATCTTCTGACAATCGTAAGGATTCTAGTAGCTCAATCGGTATAGCAGTTGTCGTACATAGGCCATATTCCCCAGGTAAAAGTGATGCGAGTTCGAGTCTCGTCCAGAGCTTATTCTTTATATCCGATATGTGTTGTTGGCTCACTGCCGTAGTCTGAGTAGTTGCGATGAAAAGCAACTAAAATTAAGATGAACGAAAATACGAGTCAAAATTAATAGAATGTTATTTAGGTTTTTCTTGAATGTTTTTGATCATTTTTCTCGATTTCACAGGTAAAAAAAACCCGTCCAGGTGTCAAACTTTTGTGAATGTTACTTCATCTTTCACCTTTTTTTGGTAAAACGTCTGAAAGAAAAGAAAAAGAAAAAAGAATGAAAAAGTCCCTCTACAGAAATAAAAAATTAAAATGTCATAATACGAAAACAAACACAACATTCGATATGAAAGTAAATAAGGAATTTGCTTATCTGCATTGCGGAGTCTTTTTTCTCGGCGGGTCTTATAGACGTAAGTACCACCCGAGGTCGGAGAAATTGGGTTTAGCATTTTCAGATAGGTATGCATGTGGGTATTCAAAAATGCGATGGTAAACGAGGATCTGCGGGTGCGTTTGGCGAGGTGGGGGAGGGACTTTTATCAGGCATGTCATACTATTGGGTAAAATAGCCCGGGGGCCAGACAGGACGCACTGTACACCCACTACTCCCAAGACTCTATAAATAGGGTATCAAAATGTTCCTTAGGATGTCCTCTTCCAGAAAAAGATGTTCCCAAAAGTTGGGAAGAACTGCCTCAAAGCATTTTTCGAGAAAAAAAGTACGCAGTTCTATTTCTTCAGATGCTGGACATTATTCCTGGTGGAAATATATACATATGGGTATCGTTAGAAAGAGCATTCCAACGGTGTACGTTACACAAGAATGCTACATACATATCTTCACGATATTGGCTGCAACTTCCCATGCAAGATACATTGCAAGATACATCGTTGGAAAGATGATCTTCTTTCTAACGATGCCATATGTTTATACTTCCATCAAGAATAATGTCCACAATCTGAAGAAATAGGACTGCGTACTAGAGATTTTCTCGAAAAATGCTACATACCTATCTCCGCATTTTTTGGTGCAACCTCCGATGTACAAGAGATACCTATCTTCACAATTTTGGCTGTATCATCCGTTGGAAATATGATAGCATTCTCTTTCTAACGGTATCCATATGTATATACCTCCATGAGGGATTCATTACACAATCCAAAGAAATATGACTGTGTTCTTGAAGTTTTATTGATAAATGCTACATACCTATCTTCACGGTTTTTGCTGTAACTTCCGTCCTACAAGATACACGTTGATAAGCCGATGAGATTCTCTTTCTAACGAGACCCATATGTATATACTTCCACCAGGAATAATGTCCACCATCTGAGGAAATAGGACTACGTACTAGAAATCTTCTCGACAAATGCTTTGTTTTGTGAAAATGAGGTAGTTCTTCGCAACCTTTTTCTTGGGAAAATCTCTTTTTCTGAAAGAGGACATCCTATGGAAAACTTTGGTACCCTATTTATAGGGGGTTGTGGGTGCACAGGGGGTCCTGTTTGGCCCCGGACTATTTAACCTACTAATATGACATGCCTGGGATAACCCACCCTTGCTAAACGCAACCTTATTATGTCTAGAAAAAACTTTTTATTTTTGTTTTTGAAAGTTCGCGATCAAAATAAGATTTTAATAAGGCTTCAATATATAATGTAAATTTATGTTAAATTGATCTCTTAGTTTGGGTCTGGTGGCGTTCAGTTTTTAAAAAAACAGACTTTCTAGTGATCATCACCCAACAAAAGGCAAGAGAAGAAACTTATTCATTGATCACCCCTTTTTACCAATTTTCCAATTGATCACCCCCAACACGACATGCTGCCAAAAGACGTTGGCAACCTGACGATTTCTATTGACTGACTAACCAGATCTTTTTTACAATATTTGTCACAATTTACAATGCATTTTTAGAGTAAAATAATTTGCGAAACTTTCCTACAGTACAATCATTTAATACATTTACATTACACATATAGTAGCCCTATTCTGCTGGTCAGTAACTCTTGCCTTAATGGCCACTGACAATCCCTTCCCCCCATTTACAGTACATCATACAATCATTTATAATTATTCATCATCATCATCATCATCATCATCATCATCATCATCATCATCATCATCATCATCATCATCATCCTTTTAGTGTCCGTCGTTGGTCATAGACCTTCCCCAAGATTCGCCAGACCTCTCTATCAAACTGTGACGTAAGGTTGCGTTTGTTTTTTTAAGAAGCTAAGACATGTCTTTAACATATCTCATATCGCGGTGTTTATCTTTTTTTAACATCTAATTGAACTCGTGTTTAAATAGCACATCTATGGTCTGACTTTCAGGCTTGTTTCACTTCTATTGGCCAGTCTTCTTTTCCCACGAGCTATAAGGGAACGCTATAAGAAGCCTTCCTTCATTGGTCACTGTGTTGTATATCCATCTTGGATTTGGAGAAAAAGGAAGACTCGAAACTTGGTTTATAAAAATATGATGATATATTTTTATTGCATCAGATACATCGTTCAGTGGCGGAGAATGAAGAGTGGGAGAGAGATGGTGAGAGCCGACAGACTGTTCTTAATAGGGAAATTGGTCTTATGTTCCCATGACTAGGTGTTATCTGACTCTCTGCTTCCGAGAGCGCTCCGTGTCTCTCCCTGTCTCATGAGGCTGCCTGTGTGCCTTTTATGGGTTTCAAACGCCCACGCTGGTTTTCCAGCCCGCCACCTGGGTTTAGTCGATATCCTGTTTATGACTTTTGAACAACTGGTGTGTCTTCCGGTCCCTGACACCGGCCTTTAGGGTTTTTTGGTTGAAATCCTGTTTATGAATTTCAACACCTGTGGGGGTCAAATCTGTGACCCCCACCTACGGCTGCCTAAATATCTAACAACAATGTAAGTCAGAACCAGCTTCGATTCGAACCACCAATCTTTCGGTTAACAGTCGAACGCGCTAGCCAGTTGCACCCCAAAGACGGAAAAGGGGTAATAAAGAGGTTAAGAAAGACAAGAAAAGAAAACTAGTCTTGGGAAGAATAGATCCCATAGTTCGAGCTCTTTTCCTTTCCCTCTGTTACTTTCTTTGTTTCTTAACCTTCCCCACACTTACACATAAACATCGATTACATATATAACAACAAAAAGAATCTGTTCGTTACAAAATTGCCTTGGAAAACAAACAAAATATCTTTATCAACAAATATTAAATTTGAATTCATGTCCTCATTTTGTAGGGTACCGTAGATTAGGTCTAATATTTGCTCGCGTGAGGGAGAGAAAAAAGAAATCAATTTCGCTCCTAATTTAAAATGAAGGACACCACTGGAAAACAAGTTTTGTTTTCTCATTTTGGAAATATATCATTGATTAAGCGAACCTTTATCGGACGAATTTTTGCAAAAATAAATCAATGTTTCACCAGAAAAATCAGAAATGGAAACTAAGAACAAGAATGTGTTTTCAGATTTACAGATTCGACGAAATGTCCGCATAAGAGTTAAACCAAATTCATTAATTAAAATGTGGGGTGTAAGGAGGTACGGTTTTTCAACCCCGCGCTGTCAGACTCGCTCTGCCAACGCTTTCTGCACTCACAAAAATAAAGATTTTAATAAGGCTTCAATATACAATGTAAATTTATGTTAAATTGGTCTCTTAGTTTGGGTCTGGTAGCGTTCAGTTTTTGGGTTTTTTAAATTCTGACTTTTAGTGATCACCACCCAACAAAAGGCGAGAGAAGTAACTTACTCATTGATCACCCCTTTGCCCAATTTTCTAATTGATCAACCCCAAACACGACATGCTGCCAAAAAGACGTTGGCCACCTGACGATTTCTATTGAGTGACTAACCAGATCTTTTTTACAATATTTTTCACAATTTACAATGCATTTTTAGAGTAAAATAATTTGCGAAACTTTCCTACAGTACAATCATTTAATACATTTACATTACACATATAGTAGCCCTATTCTGTTGGTCAATATCTCTTCCCCTCCCCCATTTACAGTACATTTGTATAGTAAAATCATCATCATCATCATCATCATCATCATTTTAGTGTCCGTCGTTGGACATAGACCTTCCCCAAGATTCGCCAGACCTCTCTATCAAACTGTGATGTAAGGTTGCGTTCGTTTGTTTTAAGAGGTCTTTAACATATCTCATATCGCGGTGTTTATTTATTTTTTAACATTTAATTGAACTCGTGTTTAAATAGAGCATCTATGGTCCGACTTTCAGGTTTGTTTCACTTCTATTGGCCAGTCTTCTTTTCCCACGAGCTATAAGGGAACGCTATAAGAAGCCTTCCTTCATTGGTCACTGTGTTGTATATCCATCTTGGATTTGGAGAAAAAGGAAGACTCGAAACTTGGTTTATAAAAATATGATGATATATTTTTATTGCATCAGATACATCGTTCAGTGTCGGAGAATGAAGAGTGGGAGAGAGATGGTGAGAGCCGACAGACTGTTCTTAATAGGGAAATTGGTCTTATGTTCCCATGACTAGGTGTTATATTAAATTTGAATTCATGTCCTCATTTTGTAGGGTACCGTAGATTAGGTCTAATATTTGCTCGCGTGAGGGAGAGAAAAAAAGAAATCAATTTCGCTCCTAATTTAAAATGAAGGACACCACTGGAAAACAAGTTGTTTTTTCTCTTCTCATTTGGGAAATATATCATTGATTATGCGAACCTTTATCGGACGAATCAATGTTTCACCAGAAAAATCAGAAAAGGAAATTAAGAACAAGAATGTGTTTTCAGTTTTACAGATTCGACGAAATGTCCGCATGAGAGTTAAACCAAATTCCTTAATTAAAAAGTGGGGTGTAGGGAGGTACTGTTCTTCCAACCCCGCGCGGTCAGACTCGCTCTGCCAACGCTTTCTGCACTCACGTTGTGTTCTAAGATCCACAGAAGGGGGGGGGCGAGTGTTCAGAAGTGGGTTGAGACGTCACCGCGCTGAATTGGTTCGATCAACGGTAAAGTTAGCCAAAAGGTTTTGCTAACCTTAATGATAGACACAACACTGGGTTAAACAGTTAACGAGAAATATATTTATGGTGTTCTTCTTTGGGGTGGTGTTGGGCGACTGGGTAGCTGGTCCGGGGTGGTGAAGTGGATGAACAGCGCAGTCTCTCAGCAGGGCTGGTCCAAGCAGTACGGCGTCGGGCAATCGGTCCAGTGGCAAAGAGTTCTCTCTCTCTCTGACTGAACCCTAACACAACTAGTACAATTAGTACCCTCGCCAAATTCCCTCGTCCAATCAAAATTGGACGCATCTACAGTAAGATATATTTTAAGTGATGTTGTCTGAACCAGGTCAATGAGGAAAATGTTCATAAGATCCCCTTCTAATACTTTGTTTATTATTATGAATCGTACATCTCAACTCTAACCATTCCGCTGTCAGGGTCGACACTTCTCCCTGTCAATTAAAAGTAAACAATGCTCTTGTTTACTATACTGCCCTCAATTTCGTTAACACTTTATAGTGTTATACTGTGCCACTTTTCCAAATGGAATCCACCTTCCTGCTTCGAAAATCAGCATTCTAAATTTTGTTTTTGCCGGGATTCGAGCCTTGGCCAGTGGTGCTGGTAGGAAATACTCAACCATTCCAGCCACCAAAGACACACACACACACACATTATACAGTATCGCCAATAAATAAGTACACTTTTATACTATGTTATAGAGAGTTCCTTTTCTTCTAAACTAAACATAGCAGGATTTTATTATTTTTAGTGGAACATTACACAATAAAAACAGATATTATCAGGTATTATTTATGACCAAACTCTCCAGCATTGAAATTCTATTGTCAAAAATATGAATGTGTTGTTATGATATACTACCACGAGAGGTCATTTCCAGGCC
>VCCN01004649.1:2691288-2701441 GCA_006491835.1 Architeuthis dux
AGTAAAATAAAGGAGAATCAAAACGGATGAATGAAAGTATGCTTAATGGGGCTCTGGTGAAGCTTCAATGGGCCTAGCAAGCCGGAAGTGGATTATAATAAATTGCTCAAGTAAAATAAAAGAGAATGACAAACAGGCTGACGAAATAACACGACCACTGTCTCCACCTCCCACCCCAGGACACCTAGAGTACAAGTGGAAGCTTAAAAATAAAACTAGATAGTGTACAGTGCTGGCGGAGGTATACGCTAACGCAATCGTTAAAAAGTCTGTCCCGAGATTTAATCACTTCCTCCGTGGCCCATTGCCCATGAAATGTCATTGAAATTCATTGAGAACTGTTAGAGGTATCGTGTGTACTGAGAGACAGAAGGAACGACACAGGGTAATGCATATGCCTCTCTTTGTTGGCAAGGGTGAGCAATAAAAAGCTGAGTGTCTGAAAACAAAGATTTATAAACAGCTTAAACAGACAAAGGAAATGAGGTAACACGATAGAAAATAAGTCAAGACCAGGAAAAGAAAAAGAACAGCTGCTGGTATGACTCAAGTGGTAGAGAGTCAAAAAAAAGAGGACCGGAAATTTAGAGGTTTATATTTACAATCCAGGTGAGGAGGTAATTAGGCTTATCTCTTTAGAAACTGTTACACAAACTAGGAAGCACTCAGAGAGTGCATACCTCTGCCAACAACATATACTAACTGAATGAAAATCAGTACATATATAGCTACGAGGGGGAGGTAGCTGTAAGTTTCGATTTTTCCACAATTTTGGACTATTGTCTTTATATATGAAAAAAAACAAATCTCTCTCAATAAATAAAATAAATAAGATTCCTGGATCCGCCCCCAAATTTATTCAATTATTTCTTAGTCCGTGGCACACCCTTCCACAAAATGTCATTAAAATGTATTGTGAACTTTTGGAGATATCGTGTGGACAAACCAGCATACCTCGAACTCGACCAAAGACCTTACAGGTGAGAATTAAGGAAGGATTGGGACTATCCGGACTACAGCAGTGCTAGGGTTAGCAAGAATACTGAGGGAGGTGCTGGAATTTTGAGGAAAACTGCTATCACTCAATCCTCAGCAACAACCACCAGACAAGCAAACACATGAATAATAACAACGAGCTAGCCCCTTGGAGATTCCATGGGTGTTGACAACTAAAATATCATCATTATAAGGTCTGTATAATGACAGATATTAACAGATTAAAAATGCAAACAGAAGACGTACTCACAGATCCTTTATTCATAAAATGACCGCGGTCAACGATTCACACACGTCTTCTCGAGCTCTCTGATCTACTAATAACAATATAGCTGCTAGTTCACCAGAACGTTAAACCATACACCCTACCGGAAGTTGATAAGAACTCTCCTGCTTAAGTGGAATAACTCAAAATACTTTCATTACTCTCGCTTATATATTTCTACAATTAAAATATATAATTTTGTTAAAATAATTTACTACCTATTGAATCTATCTATATTAATTATAATAACATGCAAAGGAAAATGAAACTAATATAACTTATTATTGTTGGTTACTTTTGCTGTCTCTATTCCTGGAGTCTACTACAACTATAACTTAATTTTTAGGCCTCAGACTTGTGAGAGGAATAATGAATGAATGACAGTTATATTGAACATTAATTCCTGTTTGCTCCCATTCAAGTATAAGCACCCTCTTCCATTCTTGATCTTATTCATCGCATTGCAAAGATGGGTTGGGAAGAAGAGTCCATTTTGCTCCCATTCAAGCATAAGCACTGTTACATTCTTATTCTTGTTCATTACATTGTAAGGACGGGTGTGGAGGTAGAAGAGAAAGGATGCAAGATATGAGTGGAATGAATAATAATCAGAAAGTGTAAAGGTTGTACATACAAACAAGTAGATTAATAGTATAATAATATTAATAATTCTCTGCTACAGAATATTCAAGAACCCAGTTCTAACCGTTACCTTAATTGAATTGAAGATAACCTTAATTCTAAACTTGCTAATGGTATACAAATTGCATTGATGAGGAATTAACTTATTTCTGCAAGGAGCAATAGTGGTTGCAATAATCAGGAATACATTTTTGTTTTTTCAAAAGCTAAAATTTTATAATCGTCTGCATTTGTAGTATAACGCTGGTTGTACTTCTTCACACGGAGAGAGAAAGAGATGATGAGGAGGATGATGACGGGAGCTGAACTTTCTGTGGAGGGAAATTAATTTCGGAGAAAAGGCTCTCCCACGTGTGTGGAGAGAAAAGACGACAAAATTCAGGTTCTTCAATTGGAAATCTGTGGTTTTATTTCCGTCGATACAAGAGTATCTTCTGGGCCAGTTCGCGGATTACTTTGTGGTACGGAATTCAGTTTCATTTAGTTTTCTAAATGAGTTGGTCACTTTTCCGAGTTACTACTAAGAAAATCAAGGGTTGTTCCTCCTTCTTCCACCCATCCGAGTGAAAGAAGCCAATTACCTCGCCTCTGACCTGCTGCTGCCGGAATCAAATCTAAAACTGCAAACTCTTCTAACCGGCTCTCTCCTCCCTCAGCCCTGATGGGCAGGGGGGGGGGGGCCTCTTTGTGCGACCTGTCACTAACAGCTTCAGATCTCAACTCCTATTTTCAAATCTGGGCCCCTTTTAACGGCAATACAATCTGTCCAGTTTGTCACGTACGCAGTTTAACACAGCATCCTCCTATTTTCAAATCTGGGCCCCTTTTAACAGCAATACGATCTGGGTGCATTTCGTTACACATTCTTGAAAGGCCAAGAAGATGGTCTTTTCTTTCCATTCATTCAAAGAGCACACATTTGAAAAGCTGATCAAAACACACCTACCGGCAGCAAATTTATTTGTATATTTTGAATAGTATAAACATTCGGCTTGCACAAATTAAACAAATAAAAACAGCAAATTGGTATGCAAGCCTAGAGAATTATTACATCTGCCAAGGAAGCATCTCGCGAGGAATTTCTTTTTTTTCCATTTTTTTTATTTTAAAGAGTTCCAACCTGCTGACTCAATTCCTAGACCAAGAATCCTTAACCCCCACTCCGCCGTTTCTCTTTGCAACCCACCCGCCCTAACTTCTTCGAAATTCAGCATCAACTTTTTCTCACGTGCTATTGTAACCGGCCTGTGTGTTGTACACAGTAAGTGGATGACAGCTCTAACAGCAGAGGAATGCAGAGTTTGCGGAATGTGAAACGTTATCGTGTTACTCTGATGGAAATGATGGAACTCTAAATCCTGTCCTTTGCAGATATTGTTTATTCAGTAAATGAATCAGTCTTGTACTACATTGGAGTCATTGAGGCTGGAAAGAGGGTCAGCTTGAGGAAGTTACAAGTTCAAAGCAGATTTTATGTATAGGTCTAATAAGTGTTATATATATATATAAAATGGAATTCGCTACAGATTGACAGTCTGTTTCATTGCCACAGTGAGTTGCCTGTGATAATGAAACAGATTGTCAATCTGTAGCGAATCCCATAACATATATAAAAATTTTATATGCTCTGTTTTATTAATTTATTTACTAGAATATTGAGCACTATGTACATTCACTATATTGTGTTTCTTTAAAAACACAAAATACACACACACACATATACATATATATATATTCCTCCCTCATATCAGAATGCTTTCCTGGTACCAAAAGGTACTGAGCCTGTTCAGTTTGACCGAGGCTAATAGTATATTTATTAAAACTTCATAATTCTTAGGTGGTGTTCCGTGATCGGAATCGCTGGAGAAGCCATTGAACCGAGAGCAATATTGTTTTTAAATTGTTGGTTTTCTTGTAAAAGTATGTATCTCGATAAAAGTGCTCGATTAGAATTCGCTGGTAAATTTGGCGGGCAGAATAGAGCACATGAACCGAATACAAAGTTTTTTTTCGAAGCGACTTTTCACTTCCATCGGAGAGACAGACCATGTAAGTAATACTAAAAATTATTTGTTTGGGTATTATGCATTTTTTTATTTTTAAGAATTTTTTTCTTCCTCATTGTTAGGTTTTAAAAGGCTTGATTGACATTATATATATGAAATCAAATGAATAATTTTATATCTGACAGAATATGATAATTATAATATAATGTATTAGTTGAGAACCTATATTTACCTGGCGCCGTGTGAGCAACTGCTAAACAAGCAGCCTAAATCGTAAATGTGAATAAAGAAACAAACTCGCATCCACCCTGGAAGCTACCTTATATGCAGGTACTGCTCTACCGACTGAGATCTTCCTTAGCACAGTTGGTAGAGCAGTACTTGCATATAAAGGTAGCTTCCAGGGTAAATGTCATTGAAATATATATACATATTTCAAACTCCAGTCGGGACATCTCTTCAGGGACATCTAGCAGAGCAAATTGGGCTCTCTAGCCTAGGGAAGGCACCAGTCTAGGAGAAGGACAGCTCTGATTCCAAACCAGGGAGTGAAGACTCCCTTAAGGCAGTTTGACGCCGAATTTGACGTTCTTCTGGCAGCCAAGCTAATTTATTCCAACATCTTTATGTAGCTTTAAAATTGACAGAATCAGGACCAAAGATTAAAAATTGAAAAAAAAAAAAAAAAAAAAAAAAAAAAAAAAAAAAAATTGAAAAAAAAAATTAAAAAATTTGAGATTGACATTGAAAAGTTATGCCTGAAAATCAGAAATGTTTGGTCCAAATTATGTCAAATTTAAAGGTTATACACCTTCAAAATTGACAGAATTTGGACCAAAGATTTCTGAATTTCGGACATAACTTTTCAATATCAATCTAAATTTCTTTTTGTTAAAAAAAAAAACAAAAACATTTTGAAATGTATCAGATACTTTTTGCACTCACTTTACATACAGAGGAAGTTGTTTATTATAATCATGGATAATGTTATCAAACGTTTATTGTTATCGGAATCAGCCAAAAACTTTATTTAAAGTAATCACAATAAGCAACTTCCGCTGTATACCCATTGCCCAATGTTATCAGCTGGTTATTGTTATCAAAAAGACTGTTCCAAAGGGATTGCAATAATTGGCTCCCTCTGCGTGTATGTATGTATGTATGTATGTATGTAAGGATTATATATATAACAGTGCAGAGCGCAGGAAACAAGGAACGCCCCCAGAAGAATGTGAAAACACCCACCACGAAGATCAACAGATGAATGGACAAGGACATCAACAAATAACAAGACAAGATAAAAAAAAGACTTTTCTTGGTAGAAATTAAGATTTCTAAATTAATTTTGCATCCACTTGAATAATCCAGAGAGTGAAACTATGATTGATTGTTTTGTTTAACGGCACATCAACCCTTGGTGGGTCATTTAGTGCCGAATTCAGTAGGTGTGGGGAGGGGGGATCCCATGTCCCCGTAACTAGAGACTTGAGGGGAGAGAATCCCAAATCCCTGTCGCTGAGACAAATGCCACGAAGACCGGGATAAGGGGGGGGGTCCGAAAAGCTTCTCAGGACAGATCCAGAGCATGCTAATGGTGATCGCCTCCCAAACAAGTTGGCCAAGATATCCTGTGCAACTTCTCCCAGGACGATACCCAAGCATGCCACAAGGAGCCCCAAAGGGCCGTGGTTCTCTGAACTTCGAGGACATGGCAGTTTCAAAGCGCAGATACTACACTTTGATCTTCGCCAAAAGGCTGAGTTCCTCCAGAGTGAAACTAGTTGTACAACTCATTGCGGATCAATAAAAAAAATAAAAAACATCATTTATATTACTGCTCTACCGCAGGTATTGAGCATTCTCCGAAAACCACAGTCTACTGAATTATTTTGACACCTATGTGTGGCAATTTGATACGCATACCCAGTGCCCTCATTTTGCATTCCAGTTGAGGCTTCATGTTCACTCGATACTAATACTCTTGAGGAAGGCATGAATCCACCTCTCCCTGTGCCATTCATTCTATGTTTTGACAGAAAATCTCCACTTAGGTATGTCATGGCTGGGATTCTTCCCTACTGCTCATACGTAACCCTGTACTATCAGTTTCACGTTACTTAGAGAGAGAGAGGAGATGGGCACTGCCAAGTAAGCCAGCATGGCATCCTGATGATCCACAGATAAACAACTGGACTTTCTCAAAAACAAATCTAATAAAAATGATTAGAGTGAGTGAAAAGCAAAGGAAAAGAGAAAGAGGAAAAGAGAAAGAGGAAAAGAGGAAAAGAGAAAGAGGAAAAGAGAGAAAGAGAAAACGTACGAGAGAGAGAGAGAGAGAGAGAGAGAGAAAACGTACAAAACAAAAAGAGAAAACGTACAAAAGAAAAAGAAAGAAAGAAAGAGAAAGAGAAAGAGAAAGAGAAAGAGAAAGAGAAAGAGAAAGAGAAAGAGAAAGAGAAAGAGAAAAAGAAAGAGAAAGAGAAAGAGAAAGAAAGAGAAAAAGAAAAAGAAAAAGAAAGAAAGAAAGAGAAAGAAAGAGAAAGAAAAAGAAAGAAAGAAAAAGAAAGAAAAAGAAAGAAAAAGAAAGAAAAAGAAAGAAAAAGAAAGAAAGAAAGAAAGAAGAAGATTTCTAATGATATCCCAAAAACCCATGGTGCATATATAGCCATAATTAAACCACAGTAAGGGCACAGTGCTCCTCTTGACTAGACCCATTGTCCCTCCCAGAGAAAATCTCGGAAAGTGGGGGAAACACTTAAGCCACCATTTTCTTTTTAACTTCCTGTTAGCATTTTTACAAAACCACTCAAATTCTGAAACTGTTTCAAATCAACTGCACTTCAGGCGAGAAAATTAAAAGAAGAAGAAGAAAGAAGAACGGGGCGTGGTGTACTCTTAAAATAAATCTTCAACAGAAAGGGCATGAGGAAGAAAAACGGTCAAATTATGAACGGCATTGGCCAAGAAAAGAGTAGAAACAGCTGCTTGGCTTGCAGGAACCAAAACAAAGGGAATTACTTTTTTCTTCAAGAATCTTTTTCTATTCTCTATGTCTATGGCACCAACAGAATCCTATTCTTCTAAAGAGGATTCCGTTTTCAATTCTTCTGTGTATATGTGTCAGTGTCTAATGCATATATATATATAATAAATAAGGTCAATGGATATACAGATGTATATGTATTATCTTGAATTGTTTTATTATAAAAGTGCTCAATACACCAAGGGGTAGAGCTGAAATATAAGTATGTGGTAAAAAATTGTTTCAATGTTGGGTCAGATTTTCAAATTTTTATTTGAAAATCTGACCCAACATTGAAACAAAGTTTAAACTTTGTATGAGCCATGTTTTACCAGATATAAAAACAAAAGAACAAACTAAATATAAGAATTATAGCTTGATGGAGGTGGTGCTTGCTCAGCACTGCTGGGGAACCATGGTAGAATGAGTGTTTGTTTTTTTTAATCCTCAAAACAGTTCCATGGCGAACAACAGATGATCCCTACTAAATGTTACTTATAGTACTATAAGATCTAATTCTGTGTAAAACATAAATCCCTCTGAACATCTCTCATTAACAGTTATTAGTGAATAATTGACTTACATGACAAGTAATGAAATAAACAGAACATAAAAAAGATCTTTAGGTTGAAAAAAAGTTTCCGTGGTAACATCTTAAAAACTTTAAGTATGTAAGACTTATATAAATATGAAACTTCTATATTAAAAGAGAAAACATTTTTTTTTTTCAGCAACATCTTTAGTGTTTGAAGCTACAAAGCTTTCTAGACTTATATATATATATATATATATATTCCACACCCAAGTCTCCTGTACCTCCCACCACCCCATCAGATGACACACCATCATCACAATTTTGGGGCCTGGGAACGCTCAAAAGTATTAATGGTAATTGCTTCTTCGCTTTATGTCTTGTTTTTTTATACACTGCTTACTTTCTTTTTAATTTCTCTATAATTTCTTAAAAAGGTAAGAAAACTTATTCCACTCATTATTAATATGATTTAACAGTTCATTTCTAAGAAAGTAAAATCAAATTTATGCAAGTATAAGTTATATTTTTGAAAAGTTTAACCAATTGAATCCTTGGTCAGAAAATGGCTTCCAAGATTCTGAAAATTAAAATTTAAGAAAAGTCTAACATTAATATTTTGAAATACTCAGCACCATTGATTGCCAAATTGGGAGACAGTTATATTGAAGCTTGAGTTCCTTTTGCTCCCATTCAAGCATCCTCTTCCATTCTTCAGTGCATGGGGAGGGAGAAGAGAAAGGATGAACGATATGAGAAGAATGAATGATAATCAGAATGCGTAACTGTGGTACATACAAACAAGCATAATAAGGTTTCATTTAAAGGGGACATAAATACTTTTGTTTAGACAGGCAGAAAGATTAGTGCATTTTAGTCAATATTCTCAACACAGTAAGATTCCTTAGTCTCTTAACGCTTTATGGGGCAAGTGACTATATATGATCACCTGAGGACCTGTCAGCCACATGAAAATACTGTAGCCACAATCTGCACCAATGTGGTCTGCAAGCTTTGCAAAGTACACTTGTGCTTGAACAAAGACAGAAACTCTTTTGAGGCATACCACAACCCATTAAATTAGCCTGTTTTTGGCCCACACAATAACATTTTTAAGGTGTTATTTGTTTTGTTAATATCAATTTTTTGTATCTATTCATTAAATTGAATGTTATTCTTTAATTCTTTGTTTTATTTAACTTTCTACTTTAATTCTTTTCATTTTTGGTCACTTTTTGGGTGAGGCACCATACATGATCACTTCATCGGAGGAGTTTTTGCCCCCATAAACAAAAAGATTTCAGAAAACTTACAACTGAAAATATCTTGTAATTAGGTCTAGTTTAACATACAAAAAGGTTGTTTTGATATCTAAAATATTTTTAGGGCTGCCCTATAAAGGGTTAATGCAAAAATGAAAACATTAAATTATCTAATAACTTTTTATGCACATTCTTTCAGTAAACACATTTTTTTTTCTCGTTTTATTTTGCTTTCTCTAATTCCCTTCCTTATTAACCATATCTCCCTCTCTCTCTCTCTAACCCATTTTTATATTTCCCCTCCCACTTCGTTATTTCTAATTTACTCATCCTTCTCCCCACACCTCTTTCCCCTCCTCCACCACCCTCTCTCCATTTTTCAACCTTCTTTATCTTATCTTATCTTTCTCTGTAACAAGCGGAGGGGGCAAACTTTTTGCAGATCAAAAAAAAAAAAAATAATAATAAAACAAAATATGAAAGTAAGAGTTAACCATTTAGAAATGAATTATGCAATTATCAGCCATTCTCACGGCTGAATTTACACCAAAATTGCAAAGATTTCCTAAATTTTTGCCTGGTTTGGTTACCCCCTTGTACCCCCCCACCCTCCGACCAACATTTTTTCCTAGGTATGGGCCTGTTTGTAACACTAACACTAACAAAAAGAAGAAAGAAGAAAGAAGAAAAAAAAAAAAAAAAAAAAAAAAAAAAAAAAAAAAAAAAAAAAAAAAAAAGGAGATCCAAATAACTTGTTGGCAACAAACACAAAGAAGAGATTGAATACAAAACAGATGGCAAGTGAAGAAACAAGAGATTTGATTTCAATAAGTAAAGAGAAGCCAAAGCCCCGCCACCGCCGAGAAGGCAGGGTGAAAGATGAAGTCCTGGGGGAGAAGAGACGAAGGCAAGAACCAGAGGAAGAGACAACAGCAAAAAAACATGACTAATTCATATTTCTTTTTCAAGAGTCGCGACTCAAATCCAAGTGTTAAGTTTCATAAGCAGTTAATAAAAATGTGTACTCAACGTGCAGTTTAAGAAAAATGTCTAGAAACCATTTTGTGTACACTCGGTTGCTTTTTATTTCAGAAGCTTTTTTAAGTCTTGATGCAGGGTTGCCAAGTCAGCCATTTTTCAGCGAGATATGGCTGATTTTATTCCAATTTAGTAGATAAAAATCTAGGATAGCAGATTAAATCTGCTAAGTTTAATAAAAGTAAATGTACAATTTTTTATTTGTTCTAGAGTCTTATTATAATGTTATTTGGTAAGTGGGCTTTAAATGAGTAATCACACATAACATTTGCAGATTAAATTCAAATATGCTAAATTGGTATAAATCATTTGTCCAATGATATACATGCATCACATCTGCCGCCATTGTAAGTCCACAGCTGGACAAAGGCCTGCCCCTTTCTCATATAT
>VCCN01004649.1:2749573-2765918 GCA_006491835.1 Architeuthis dux
TTTTACTGTGACTCATATTGCAGTTTATGACATTTACAAACTTTTTGCAGTATTAGTTTTTTCGTGGCCTTTGACAGTATTCGGCATTAAATTTGTTAACTTAACTTTTTGTGGCATATTGACAACTGCAAAAAGACAACAATGCTGGCAAAAATCTCAAACAACTCACATTTGCAAGCAGAACAGCAAAGATATTTCGTAAACAAAACAATAAACATTTTTAAAATCCCACTACCAATGTAAATTCCACATTTAACATGTACAGCAGATACGAACATTAAAACATCATGAACAAAATAAAAATAACTATTGACACACATTACATACAAATATAAAACTAAAAAAAAAAAATATATATATATAAACTGCTTTTATTTTCAATGAAATAAAGATGATTTGCATACCATACTTAAACTCTAGTTTAAGAAATATTTTTTTTAATTAAAATTGGATTTTGCAAATTAAATTATAAATTCAAATAAATTCATTCGTTTCCTAAAAAAATTTAGTTACAAAGAAACTAAAATAAAAAATCTCAAATATTTCAGAAAAGAAAATGAAGAAAGCACAATAAAAACAATCGCTTTTAAACACAATAGAACGGTCACAAAATGGGGGATCAATTTACAATACGAATTACGCAACAAAACGATCACCCACTTTATGTCCATCCTATCAGTTTGTGTATACATTTTAAAACCAGGAGAGAGCGAAGCGAGTAAAACAGATACAATGAGGGAGGGAGCATAAGAGACAACGAGAGAGGGGTTAAAAACGTGTTTTGTTCGTAATTCGTATCACTCACCTAATAACATACTGGTCGTAGCATAGAGCATGCATTTTGGAGTTGGTCTTGGACATTCGGTAAACATCACAGACGGGCAAATAGGAAAGAATCCTCAATAATAGTGGATCTGAAATTTGCAGCAGGGTTAGACTGGGCGCAGCCATCTTGTGAGCGACCTGAGCACACACCTTTACTGTGCTTCACACACTGGAGAGCTCTGGTCTTCTTCTCTTCTCACCACAAAAACCAGCACCTGCTTCTTTTCCTCTTCCCCTCTTTCGCTCTCTCTCTCTCTCCTGGTTGTTGTAATGGTCGGGATGGTATTGGTCGGCGTGGTTGTATGGTAAGATAGCCTACTGCTTTTACACAACTCCCTTGTCCTCCACGCTGTCTTTCTGCCTTTCACCCTCTCCTTTCTCGTTCTTCTAGATTCGTAATAAGTCACTCTCTCTCTTTTCTCCTCTCGTCCTTTGCCTTTTTCCTATGTTCTCAATAAGTGGCTCTCCTTTTTTTCCTGAGCCTTGCTCTCTCCTTTTTTCCTGAGCCTTACTCTCCTTTTTTTTCCTTCCCTGTGTTCCTCTTTCTTTCTTAAGTTCTTTTAATGATTTCTTTCTCTCTCAACCACTGGCTTTTTGTTCCTTTCTTTCCCCAATCTTTTTTTAATAGCACTTTCTTTTTTTTTTCAATCTTTCTTTTGATCTTTCTCCCTCTCTCTATTTCCGTATAGCCTCTCTAATTTGATTCTTTTTTCTCAGTTTCTGTTTTTATTCTTTCTTTCTTTTATGTTTTCTTGTCTTTCTTTATCTTTTCTTCTCTTCTCCTTCTCCCCATTACATTTTTCCGAAATTTGTTTTCGCTTCTTTCTTTTCCTCACCTTTTTTCTTTCACTTTCCTCGTCACTCTCTTTTTCTTTCTTTCTCTCTCTCACTATTAATGTTTCTCTCTTTTTCTTGCACCCTTTCCTTTTCTCGGTCCCTTTTCCTTCTCTCTATATTCCACCTTCTTTCTTTCTTTTTTCACTTGTTCTTTCTCTTTTCTCTTCTTTCAGTCCCCTTTCCCTCTCTTTTTTTGCTCTCTATATTCCACCTTCTTGCTTGCTTTCTTTGTTTCTCTCTTGCTTTCTTCCTTTTCTTCTCTTTTGCTTTCTTTCCTTCTCTTTTGCTTTCTTTCTTTCTCTTTTGCTTTCTTTCTCTTTTGCTTTCCTTCTCCCTTTCTTTCTCCCTTCCCTTCTTTCTTTCTCAGAGAGATTGACTCTTCCTCTCTAGAATCAAACTTCCAACATTTCTCTTTCACTTTCCAGTCCTCAATACTAAATAGCCTCGCTCTTCATTTTCCCACCTATCAGAAGAGTATTGTGTATACATATACATATATATTTCTTCTCGGCTCCACGCCCCGGTCTCATTCTCAGAATTGTAACTTTCTTCCCTACCCTCCGAATCTTTCCACCACCCCACAACAATCTCTCTTTTTCTTTCCGCCTCAAAACCTACTTCTCCTACTCTAATTCTATTTTCATAAGTCAATCCCCACTCCCCTCTCGATATTCCCTGTTACAAGCTTTACCGCCTACCCAGTCCCCACCCTCACTAATCTAACCCTACCCCCGTGAGAATCATAGCTACATCTCTATATCACCCCCCCCCTGCTTGCTTCTCCTTACTCCTTTTTGCTTTTAGGAAGCCAGTGCTCTGGCGACGGGCACCTGACACATACAACTATGTCCGTTTATTATTATTATGTGCTCAGCTCTGCTTGGCTTAGTGTTTGCTACCGTGTGTACGTGTGTGTGTGTCTTTCTCTTACATATGTTAGCTACTTCTTTCTTTATTTTCTTTATTTCATTTGTATGAGTGCTATTATTACAAATATCTCGGTGATCTCCCGTACGTTTTTCTACTAGTGTTCTTATGCGTATTGTTGCAAGCAGAGCTTCCGTATTTATACTTTTTGTGCAGTCACCTGTTCTCTCTCTCTTTCTTCCACTCCTCGCTCTCTCGCTCTCTTTCTCTGTGTATGTGTGTACGCTCCGTTGGTGTCATGTACTTAAAATAAAATGTATTGCACGCTTTCTTGCCTCCTCGGCACTGTTGTCATACATATCATTTCCTCCCTATGTGTGTCAGATCGTTGGTGGGCATTTCTTAAGCGTTTCAGATATCACATACTTACTCTCTCCTATATATGTGTACTACTGTGTATTTGTTTATTAGCCTTTAGTGCAGTGGTTCTTAACCTTATTACAACAATGCCCCTTCCCACTAGTAGTAGAACTTTGCCTCCGCACACGCCCTACCACCCATCTTCAAACAAATGATTAGTTTTGAAATGGGCACTGCAAATATGTGAACAAATATAAATTTGAATATATTATGCAAACACTTGTTCAGAGAATCCCAGGTACAACGTAGGAACAGTGGTCCCGATTATAAAGTTTCACACCCTGGCACGCTCGATCTTAAAAAACGGCGCACGAATAAAAACAATTTAATTTATGCAAAGTATAATTTATGTATTTACTTCTGTTTTTCTTTCACGAATTCTCTTATTTCTTTTTAGTTGTGCGTCGTTTTTAACATCGAGTGTGCGAGGGTGTGAAACTTTACAATCGGGACCAGCTTCCTTACATTTTGAAGAATTCTTACTTTCCCCGCCCCCCTGCGGGCTCACGCCCCTCTTGAAATTGCATACGCCCCTCAGAGGTGGCCTGGCCCCTCGAGAACCACTGATTCAGTGGTTGAATGTGCTTGCAATATCACCCCGTTCCATCAAAAGAAAAAAAGAAAGAAAACTTCTCATCAGTAAGACAAGAAGGCGAACAAGCATTTCCTACCAACTCCCCTACCTATCTATCTACCTACATAACTACCTACCTACTTACCCTCATCGTTTGCTTTCAAGTTTCGATCGATATTATCTCCGAACATCATTAGGCGTCATAACGTAGATATTTGTGCTCTGCAGATATTTCAGTGACCAGACTGACCTTTAAAGAGAAGAACTCTGGTCAAGTGGCTTGGAATGAAAGCTCTCCTTCTCCTAAGGTGCAGGTGCATGTCTTACGCGGATCCGGGCGGAGGAGTCCAGAACACCCCCAGCCCTGCTCGGGCAAAGCACAATTAATCTTTTTTTTAAATATATAAATAAATAAATGTTATAGATAAACAAACCCGAATAATCCCAGGTAATCATAAATTAACCGTAAAAACAAAAATGTATTTTGTTTTTTTTTATCTATAATATAAGTAGATGTATTCGGTCTTATTCTTTGGGGTTTTTTTATTCATTGGTTCCTTGGTAAATTTATTTGGTTATTCTTTTTTACTTTACACTTTTGCCATAGAATTGGCGTCAAAAAAGCCACAAGTGAAAAATGCCGGATCATATATTACTTTCCTGTTTTTGGTGTTTGAAATTTGTTTTCATTTCACGCATTTATGTTTTTAAAAATTCCATTAGGACACCACTCAGCTCAAAATCCCGGATCAGCCCCTGGCAACAGTCCATATAACCTCTCAGTCTTTTGTCCTAAGCTCTAACCACCGAACCACACAACTGCAAATGAATGGTGTCTTCGTGAAAAATGCCGGATCATATATTATCAGATATATTGGTGTTTGTAATTTGTTTTCTTTTTCACGCATTTATGTTTTTAAAACATTCCATTTGGACACCACCCAGCTCAAAATCCCGGATCAGCCCCTGGCAACAGTCCATATAACCTCTCAGTCTGTTGTCCTAAGCTCTAACCACCGAACCACACACCTGCAAATGAATGGTGTCTTAGTGAAAAATGCCGGATCATATATTATCAGATATCTTGGTGTTTGTAATTTGTTTTCTTTTTCACGCATTTATGTTTTTAAAAGATTCCATTTGGACACCACCCAGCTCAAAATCCCGGATCAGCCCCTGGCAACAGTCCATATAACCTCTCAGTCTTTTGTCCTAAGCTCTAACCACCGAACCACACAACTGCAAATGAATGGTGTCATCGTGTAAGGTGATTCATTGATGAGTAATTCAATTCAACAACACATGTTTGTTAGTTTATTCCATAAAAATGGGCAACTGCACGTGAAATGGATGATCATGAATCAAAAGAAAATACATTTCGTGAAAGACTTCGTACAAAAATAAAGTAATTGCTAAAAAGAAAATAAGAACAAAACTTCGTAGAAACACAAAAAAAGAAGGCAAAAAACCTCTTTTTGGCACATTTTAATACCAAATACCTAAAAACGAATTAAGAAAAATGTTTCGAAAATCGATAAAACCGTTAATCAGAAGCCATAAATACCCACATGCAAATATCTTTATACAATTATTGACCGTGATTTGCTCCTCGTGTTTAGTAATATCTTGTACAGGACCGGATTAAGATAATGCGGAGCCTGCAGCATATGTTATAGAGGGGCCCTTAATTAAGAAAATGCACATACATATTAAAACGCATACAATTTGTATTTGCATAGTTATTATTATTATTATTATTTATTTGCTATGCAACTAGATAATACGATGAATACGTCTGACATTTCAGTAATAGTATTGCTTTGTTTTTTTTTCGTTTTGAGCTTTGTGCAGCGGCTATGACTTCGGTTTCAAATACCTTCGTATTTTTGTGTCGTATGAGCATCATATAGATACTACACTCCCATTAATTACTGTAATAAAATAACAATTCCAATTAAAGGTGATAATTGTCTAAAATCGCTAACCTTGAATACCAAGTCGTTCATAAATGCTGATAGCAATATAGTACTATAATGCCATCAGCATTGGTATTTAAGGTTATTATTATTGCCATAGTACTATACAGTCCTCATTATTATTACTATAGTACTATACAGTCCTCATTATTATTACTATAGTACTATACTGTCCTCAACTTTACTCTAGTAATAGAGCAATGCAGAATCATTGAATCGGAATTAATATCTTGCAAGCATTTAGCGCGGGGCCCTGGAAATTGCGGGGTCCGTAGCATATGCTACTTTAGCTAGATAGTTAATCCGACCCTGGTAATATCTTATAACCAGTTTGACCGATTATTCAATATAGCATATGGATTTCTCCGCTTTCTATTTTAAATCTAAGCTTAAACGTTATCTCGCAGGCTGATTGATTGATTGGCTGAGTGCTGTGGGCGTTGTCGTTTGCTTTTACATGATATCTTTCTCCCTTTCAAGTATAAAGCCTTTGTTGAGTATAGATATATTATATAATGACTTTGGAGAACACCAGCTAACAGCATTATCCTCCCTCTAAGATAACTGAAGCCGAAGCACAATTGATGTTTTATGAGAGTCAATAAAGGCAAATCATTGCAGAACAAGGATTGCATAAATATAATCGCCAACACTGTCAATGTCTTCCTTCTTCATTCTCCTCCTTCTTCAGTTTTCTTCACATTCTAGTATCTTCTTCTTTTCCTTCTTCCCAGTCTGATACCTTCTCCTCATTCTTCTTCTTGGGTCTTCCGCGTCTTCTTTTAATATCTTCTTTTCCTTCTTTTCATTCTTCCCAGTCTTCTTCTTCTTCTTCTTCTTCTTCTTCTTCTTCTTCTTCTTCTTCTTCTTCTTCTTCTTCTTCTTCTTCTTCTTTCACGTGCATATCTTACGTTTTCTTCCTTTATCATTTCTTGTACCAGGTACCTACTCCTACACTTGTACCTCCTCACGGACCCCTTTTCTTCTTTCAACGTCTTCTTGTGTCTTATGAGATTTCATAATCTCTCTCTCTTTCTGTTCCAGGAGCGGATCCAGGACCTTGAGCCGGGTGTTGGTCTTTTTTTCCCCATATGTCTAATTAGACAATGGATGTAATCATTTATTTTTGTATTTTTTTAAGGTTAATTTATGATTACTTTTTTTATTTATAAAATTTCCTTATTTAAATATTTGAAAAAAAATGTAATTGTGCTTTGCCGAGGAAGGGCAGGACCGAACCCCCTTCCCCTGGATCCGCGTCTGTGTTTATGTGTATTTCTTCTTGTGTTTTTTGTTTTTTTAATTTTTTACTACTTGATGACATACATTATTAATCTGGTTCATAATAGCCATGAAAAGAAACGTGAACTCTTATTTTCATACCACTTTTTTTTTATTAAATTTGACTAGTTTTTAACTTCATCCTAATTTTACTTGTTTTTATACAACTTATTAATTCGGGCTACTGTTTCTAAGGCAACGAATAACAGCGCAATCGGAAATAAAGAGTAAGCTTTCAGTGAGAATCGAACTCACACCGTCATTGCCAGGGGGAGACTAGTTTACGTCTAGCTGCTTTTACCAATCGGCCACGAAGACTTCATGGATTAGCAGAAGCTGATTCACACTTATAAACTCACTCCCTACAAACGACTCTCTGAGCTATATTTATGTTGTTTTACATAAGAGACCTAGTAGTAAATTTAATAAAAAAAGTGGTGTGTTACATCCAATAATAATAAAGATTGATCTTATTTTCATATTCTGAAATCATTTTCTTTGTTGTTTTTTGCTTGTTTCAAGTCTTTCGTGTTTGATTCAATATCACTAAACCGGCACCGTCATTTCAATATCACTAAACCGGCACCGTCATTTCAATATCACTAAACCGGCACCGTCATTTGATCTGTTGGTATTCATATCGTCTTCATCGATTTCCAAGCACATGACTTACAGCGAAAAACTGAAAACTTATTGACATGCTTTAAGAATTACGTTATTGATCTTACGGTCAAATTGCGTTGGGTACACCGGTTCTCGTACGATCACCGAAGTTAAGCAACGTCCTGGCTGGTCAGTATCTAGATGGGTGACCGTCTTGGAATACCAGGTTCTCGTACAATCACCGAAGTTAAGCAACGTCGAGACTGGTCAGTGCCTAGATTGATGACCGTCTTGGAATTCCAGGTTCTCGTACGATCACCGAGGTTAAGCAACGTCTAGGCTGGTCAGTGTCTAGAGGGGTGACCGTTTTGGAATATCAGGTTCTCGTACGATCACCGAGGTTAAGCAATGCCGAGCCTGGTCAGCAGTGGCGTAGCAAGAGGGGAGGCGACGGGTGGCAATCGCCCCCGGGCACAAGTGTGAAGGGACACAAAGTCTACAATATATTTTTAAAAGAATCCAGGAAGAAAAGTCATGGAACAAAAGTCACAATGTAGCGTTACACTGAGCTACCTAAAAAACGTAATAGGAACAAAAGTCACGGAACAAAAGTCACAATGCAACGTTACCCTGAGCTACCTAAACAACGTAAAAGGAAGAAACGTCATAGGAAGAAAAGTCACGGTACAAAAGTCACAATGTAGCGTTACCCTGGGCTACCTAAAAAATGTAATAGGAAGAAAAGTCAGAGGAAGAAAAGTCACGGAACAAAAGTCACAATGTATCGTTATCCTGAGCTACCTAAACAACATAATAGGAAGAAAAGTCACAACTTTGATTTTCTGGTTAAGAAAAAAGTCATAGGAAAAAAATTGTTTAATAAAATAATATTTTAATTCAATTTATACTAATTAAATGTTATAGTGTGACTTTATTTTAGGCCTATGTAAGGTGTAATTTAATTCTTTATGTTATTGTCATTAAGTAGGTAATGAGTCACAAAATAAATAATCAAATCATTTTTTTGGGGGGGGGGCAAATTATTTTTGCCCCCAGGTGCTGAGAACCCTTGCTACGCCACAGAATAATATGTAATATATTTCCTATGGTTTGGATATATATCTGGAGAATATAGATGTTTCTAAGTGTGTTTTGATGTTTTTTTACTCAAGTCTAGATGTAAACTTAAAAATAAATTTGGCAACACTGTCTCGACAGGAAGAAGCATTGGGCCAAGAAATTGAAAGTTCCACAGGCGGTCACATTAGGTAGAAGCGCAAAACCCAGACATTGAGGGTTTTTCCCCCCCAGTACCTAAATGAGTGACCATCTGGGAATACCAGGTGCCGTAACCAGTTGAGGAGGCACCCCCTGCAGCCATGCTGATCCCCAAACGTATTGAACACTTCTTTCCTTTGAAGCCTTAAAAAAAGCTGGTCAACCTTGGCGGTCGAGGGCCTCAGATTGATCACAAGTTATTGTTTATCGAACAGCAACAGAATAGATCAAAGTTCGTGGTCTTTCAAGGGAAATGCTCCTGTCACCAAACTGTTAATTAAGATACTCAAAACATGACGAGTTTTACTCAAATACGAGAATGACCATAAGCAGTGCCAGGGTATTCAGCGCCCTAGGCCAGCCCTATACCCACCCTGTCCTCCACCTCAACCCAAAGCGTCGTTGCTTCTTGTAAAAACGAAATTTTAATGAAACACTTCCAACAGTTTTTTTCTCTCAAAATTGGTATCACCTGTCTTAGAAACTGCTCTTTATTACTAATTCTTCATGTTTTAATTGGATTAAGAAATGTTATCTAAGTTGTTCAAAATTTGAATGCCCCCCCCGGTTTTAGCGCCCTAGGCGACCGTCTAATTTGCCTTGCAAATCCTAATCCAGCCCTTTTGCTTGATAAACTAATCTAACCCCTAAACTAACCATTTACAAACACTGTCAAGAAAGGGAAATAAAATATCCTTGCCTAACATCAGATGGAGAGCTCACAAGACAGCACATTATATTAGAGAACATGACAACGAATAAGTGCAATCGGAAATAAAGAGTAAGCATTCGGTGAGAATCGAACTCACATCCTCATTGCCAGAGGGAGACTAGATTACGCCTAACTGCTTTTACCAATCGGCCATGGATTAGCAGAAGCTGATTTACACTTATAAACTCAAATCCTAATCCAGCCCCCTTGCTTGATAAACTAATCTAACCCCATAACTAACTATTTCCAAACACTGTCAAGAAAGGGAAATTAACTATCCTTGCTTAATATCACATGGAGAGCTCACAAGACAGCACATTATATTAAAGGACGAGCAGAAGTCAGAGATGTCACAAAATCCATAAAAAACTCAAATGGCAAGGGGCTAGTCATGTTGCGATAGTGTCAGTCAACCGCTGGACATCACGACTCACAGGGTGGATCCCCAGAGATCATATGCAAAATTGTGACCGGCAAAAAATAAGATGGCGTGACGATCTAGACAAGTTCAGAAAGTATTGGCTCCGCGACGCCCACAATCGAGAGATCTGGCGAATCTTGGGGAACGTCTTTGTCCAACAACGGACGTTAAAGGGAGGAGGAGGAGGAGGAGGAGGAGGAGGGGGAAGAAGAAGAAGAATACTTACTAAACTCTATTTTTATTCCCATTCTAAAAATGAAGCAACAATTATTAATAAATTAAAACTCTGAGATTAGCCCGAAGCGTAACTAAAAATCATTCAGCCTTAAATAATTTTAAAAAATGGTTTGCTTGTGACACGTTTAGACCGAGAGTTGACTCATTCCAAAAGGTCACTTTTTTAAAGATACCGGTGACGTCAGCTAATACGTCATGCCGACTTTGTCCGAAATAAACAAAACAATATAAATTCCTTATTTATGGATTCTGTTTTAACAGATTAAAGCAAAACAATATAAACTCCTTATTTATGGATTCTGTTTTAACAGGTTAAAACAAAACAATATAAATTCCTTAATTATGGATTCTGTTTTAACAGATTAAAGCAAAACAATATAAATTCCTTATTTATGGATTCTGTTTTAACAGATAAAAGCAAAATAATATAAACTCCTTATTTAAGGAATTTGTTTTAACAGATTAAAGCAAAACAATATAAATTCCTTATTTATGGATTCTGTTTTAACAGGTTAAAGCAAAACAATATAAATTCTTTATTTATGGATTCTGTTTTAACAGATTAAAGCAAAACAATATAAATTACTTATTTATGGATTTTGTTTTAATAACTATATACGGTTTAAGAAAGTTTTTTCTTCAAATCAATGTAATTTAATACCTAGTTTAAAACAAAACAATAACAAAAATATGGGTTTTTTTGTGCTTCTGACTCGTTAATAAAAAATATGTTTTTTGTTTGTTTTAATAAGTATTTAGAGTATCTTTTCCTTCACAGACACCTTTTCGGATTTTATGAAATATAATCAGTTCAAAAAGTCGATTTATTTGGAGATGTACAATTCATTGTTTGCTATAAATAACAAACTTCTTTTTATCTATCGAAAACCGAATTCCGATAAAAGTGTTTTTTTGAGTGTTTAATATTGTTTTTATTTGTCTAAAATTAAGTTTAAAAAAATTCTTATTCCAATTACACTGATCAGAAAATAATAGAGCAGATATTTACGGTCAGTGATGGGTTTTTATCTTTATGCTAATTAAGAAGGTTCTGCTTTTATGCCCTTTTCCAACTTTGATCAAAAACATTAACCATCGTATGTAGTTTTTAAAACAAAATCCATAAGTAATTTATATTGTTATTGTTTTAAAACACAACCCATGTTTTTACATTGTTTTGTTTTGCTTGTTTAGGACCTCAGCATGACGTACTAGCTGACGTCACCGGTGTCTTTAAAAAAAGTGTCACTTTGGGATGAGCCAAATTTCGGTCAAAAACGAGTCACAAGCACCAAAAATGGTATTGCTGATAATAGTTTTAAAAGATGCTCTCTCCAATGTTATACATTTTATTAATTTGACGGAGGAGAGGATACAAGTTTCAGCAATGGGAATAAAGACCAGAAATATTTGCAGTCACTCAGGTCCAATGCTATTGCTTAGTATAACTAGTTACTATTACACTAATCAGCATTGTAAAGTTCGTTTGGTAGCAGTGTTGGCAATTTAGCGCGTTTCTTGTTTTGGCAGTGCAAAAAGCGCTAAAATAGCGCGTTTTCGCCTAAAACACTTTGGCCGTTTTGGGCCATTTTCTGGCTGTTTTTTTACCATTTTAGCATCTTTTTGGTGTTTTTTTGCCATATTTGGCTATTTAAAAAAATTTAGCGTTTTTTGGCAGTCAAACTAGCGCGAAAATATTTTTTCCCCGGCGTCACAGTGCCAAAACATTCTGAACTTGTCCAAATCATCACGCCATCTTATTTTTTGCCGGCCACAATTTCTCATATGATCTCTGGGTATCCACGTTGTGAGTCGCGATGTCCAGTGGTTGTCTGATATTCTTGCAACATGGCCTGCCCATTGCCATTTAAGTTTGCTTATGGCTTTCAGGATATCTCTTACACCTGTTTGCTCTCTAATGTATTGGGCTGTTTTGTGATCTTTCATGTGATGATTTGCATAATTTATTCCTGTGCTCGTTGTATGGTTCTTATTTTGAGAGCCAATTTCTTGGTTTTCTCTGTTTCAGCTCAGTGACTATCAGGAGGATGCACTGGTTGTAGACCCTTCTTTTTAAGACTAATGGGGTTTTCTTTTTCTTGAAGCTCGAACTTACTCGGCCGAAAGCTTGCCAACATAACCCTACCCTCACAGAAGAAGCTGCCTCAAAGTTCATACTGGTAACATCTCCGTGTTATACTAGCCAACCTAGGGTGATTCATCAGGCAACATAACCCTACCCTCACAGAAGAAGCTGCCTCAAAGTTCATACTAGTAACATCTCCGTGTTATACTAGCCAACCTAGGGTGATTCATCAGGCAACATAACCCTACCCTCACAGAAGAAGCTGCCTCAAAGTTCATACTAGTAACATCTCCGTGTTATACTAGCCAACCTAGGGTGATTCATCAGGCAACATAACCCTACCCTCACAGAAGAAGCTGCCTCAAAGTTCATACTAGTAACATCTCCGTGTTATACTAGCCAACCTAGGGTGATTCATCAGGCGAAGGATCACCTTTGAGGCAGCTTGTCCTGTGGGTGGGGGTTACTATAAGTTGGAAACAAGTGATTTCTTTCCCACTGGTGAATTGTGACTTTCAGGGCCAGCCGAAGTCCCCACCGCCTCTTGGGGACACTCAGATGATCATGGGGCCCTAAGCAGTCGCATAGTTCGTTTATTCGTCGTGCCGGCTCTGGCGACTTTTGTTGTATATCCATCTTGGTCCGCGGGCGGAAAATCCTGAAGGAAGACTCGAAACTTGTTCATAAAAATATGAGGATATATTTGTATTTCATAAGATACATTGTGTCGTGGCGGAGAATGAAGGGGAATGAGAGCCGACAGACTGTTCACACCAGGGGAACTGGCCCCATGCTCCCAAACCCAGCTGCTCACTGCCTCTCCGACGGCCTCTGTGTCGCTTTTATCGGGTTCGAACGCGCACGCTGATTTTCCAGTCCGCCATCTGCAGTCATAGTCAGTATCCTATTTATGACTTTTCAACACCTGGTCTGTCTACCGGTTCCTGGCACCTTGCAGTTTGGGGGTCAAATCCACGACCTCCGCCCACGGCTGCCTAAATATCCAACACTTTCATAAACTCAGCTTATGCAATTGAACCATGAATCTTGTGACTTCGTTAGTCTAACGCTCAAACCACTGGGCAACTCGCTTGCAATTTTCATTGGTTAACGCCTGCTTTATCTTAATTAGCCAATCGGAATTCGACAGAGTCAGTCAATTGTCATGACTACCCTACTCCACTTTCAACGAGTCAAATTCAGATATTCTTCCTTAATTGTATTTGAGAATAAAGAGAAAAATATTTTAAAAAACGAAAACTGTTTTTAATTGGTCATTAGTTTGGTAAAACTCAAAGCCGCTTTGAAGTGTTACATGCGATAAAGAATAACACATTTTGAAGTTCATTGTTTAATGTTTCAAAAACGTAACACATTTACCAGGATAATGATTTCTGCACTGTGAATTCTTGATAAGACGGACGTGGTGTCTGAGCGGTTAACAGCTCAAAAACCGGCCTGGACAGCTTGTGTTAACTTCTCGTTAATGCCCTTGGGAAAGACATGGATCTTTGAATAATGTCCATTTAAGAGAGAGAGAGGGAGAGAGAGAGGGGGGTGAGACCAAATCGCGTTGGATACACTGATTCTCTTACGATCACCGAAGTTAAGCAACGTTGAGCCTGGTCAGTATCTAGATGGGTGACCGACTGGTTATATCAGGTGCCGTAACCAGTTGGGGATCATGCTGAGAGCCTCCCGTGCTGATCCCGTTGATCCTCCCAGGAGGAGACCGATACCTATACACTACTCTCAATAACGAAAGCCAGAGGCCCCCACCCTACTCCCTAAACCCTCCTACTGGCTTGGCTGCGAGCGACAAGTAATAAATGAATGAATCTTGTTATGATTATGATGATGACTATAATACTGATGATGATAATGTTCATAATCGAAAAGATTCAGGAAATAATTAATATTTCATTGTTGTGCGTTTATTCATTTTATTTTATCGGCTGCTAATTGATTAGCAATTATAACATGTCCAACCTTACAAGCTGTTGTCCGGCATAATTAACACCGAGCCATTATTTGAGTGTGTGTGTGCGCGCATGCGCGTGTTAACGCGTTCTCCTACTTGTAAATATTGAAGGAAATGTTTGCGAACAGGCAAAGCAATAACCTATCACAAAAAGAAAAATTCATAAAGAAATCAAATAACGAGGCATATTTTAATCTCGGAAATTGAATTGGGAAAATGATAGTTACGAAAAATCGATACAGAAGCTCACAAGCCGTAAATATCTGCGTATGCAAATATGTCGATTGACCCGTGGTTAGTGATACGACTACCTCGTCCAATGTAATGGCGTCTTTGTGTGCTTATTGAGTAAAACAAAAAAATAGCAGATAATATATTAATTTAATATATATATATATATGTATGCATGTGTGTTTGTGTGCGTGAATTGCACTGTATATATTATCATCATCATCATCAACCGTCATAAGTCCACTGCTGGACAAAGGCCTTTCCCAGCCCCTTCCACGACGATATCGATTGTGCTAACCTTTGCCACGTCTTACCGGCAAACCTTTCTATCTCATTCCTCCATCTTGTGTCTGGTCTTTTTCTATTGCGTTTACAGTCAACATGGGCACCAATCGGTTATTCTTTTGTCCCATCTATTGCCATCTCTTCTTGCTAGGTGACCAGCCCATCTCCATTTTTGATGCTTGTGTGCGTGAATTGCATTGCATATATTATCATCATCAACCGTCATAAGTCCACTGCTGGACAAAGGCCTTTCCCATCCCCTTCCACGACGACATCGATTGTGCTAACCTCTGCCTCTTCTTACCGGCAAATCTTTCTATCTCATCCCTCCATCCTGTGTCTGGTCTTTTCCCTCTGCGTTTACTGTCCCATGGGGATCAATCGGTTATTCTTTTGCCCCATCTGTTGTCATCTCTTCTTGCTAGGTGGCCAGCCCATCTTCATTTTTGCTGCTTAATTAGTTGTATAATATCCGTCACTCTAGTCCTCCCTCTGATCTATGTTGATCTTTTTCTATCTCTTAGAGTTATCCATAGCATTGCTCTTTCCATGGCTCGCTGCGATTCTGAGTTGGTTTTCAGCTCGTTTTGTTAATTTCTATGTTTCGCATCCGTATGTCATGGCTGGTATTATGCAACCGTTGTATACTTTACGCTTTAGGCACATTGGCAAGGTGCTCTTCAGAATGTATCTATTCATAACGTTATCCCTAGCATTGCTCTTTCCAAATTGGTTTTCAGTTCGTTTTGTTAATTTCCGTGTGTGTGTGTGTGTGTGTGTGTGTGTGAATATAAGCAGATTTTCTGTTAGGTTCTCAAGAAAGTAATGGGTAATGGCGTTTCTTTGTTAATACAAATAGAAGTTGAAAAAGAAAAGAAAAGAGAGAACACGTAATAGAAAACATGTTTAATCAAAGTTGCACTTGATCTAATGCACTTTTGCCAGTATATGTTACAGTGTCATTTAGGCCAGTATACGTTACAGTGTCATTTAGGCCAGTATATGTTACAGTGTCATTTAGGCCAGTACTGTAAAAATCGTTATTGGAGTCAATACATTCTCGAAAAGCTAATTGTGTCATCGACAAATGGTCGCTTCTTTCCTGGACGCTGATGATCTTCAAGACTCTCATCTCTGGTATATTGCCAGTGCTGCTGCTAAGGCAAACAATGTGCTAGGACTGATTAAGAATACATTTTCATATATAGACAAGGACTCGTTCCTTATACTATATGTCCGTCCACACCTCGAGTACTATGCACATACCTGGTTACCGTACTTGGAGAGAGATAAAACCTCTTTTAGTAAAAGTCCAGAGACGAGCAATTAAGTTAGCATGAATCATGAGGATAGGCTAAAAGTGGTAGGGTTAACATCGTTAGAAAATAGGAGAGATCGGGGAGACTTAATAGAAATGTTCGAGATTATGCGTGGTTTAGAAGTAGTAAACCCTGATGTATTATTTATTAGAAGAGAAGTACAAGGGACTGAAAGGCCACACATATACTGTAGAAGCAAATAGAAGTAGATTGAATATCAGAAAATTCTTTTTTAGCAATAGAGTGGTAGAACTTTGGAATAGATTACCGGGATATGTAGTGTTATCAACAGATGCACATGATTTTAAGAAGAATTATGATGTTTATTACACCACCACAAAGGTTTAAGGCTATAGGTATTGTGTAAATGTGATTGTTATGATATGTGCTTGTATGTACAAATTGTATACTT
>VCCN01004649.1:2795554-2807166 GCA_006491835.1 Architeuthis dux
AGAAGAAGAAGAAGAAGAAGAAGTTATATTGTACGGACACTGCAATATTACATTATGTTTTCGCTATTCACTTGCATCTATTGGAAAACAGGCGTCAACAATCTTGCATAAAACCATGACCTTGTTCCAGACTTGGATAAGGCAAGTAAACACCAATAACTATGTTGATTTTTTTTACTGAGCTTAGTTAAATCTGGAAAAGGGCCCAATGAGGATCGAACTGACTACACCAGAAGATCATTGGCCTAGTTTGTTAATCATCACTCTAATGTCAGACTGTGTATCCTTATTTTATTTTTTTTAAAGCCAGATAAAGTCGAATTATTAACAAGGACTATTATTGAAAAATGGATCTGGGATTTTTATTTTTGTTAGTTGGGCATAAGTTATATAATAAAAAGAAAAACGATGTTATATTGCACTGCATAGAGTAATATAATTGGTTGATGCAAAAGTTCTCAGCGCCATCTTTTGTAAAATGTTAGGGAAATCTTGTATCCGTGAAGTTTAATCAGCTCTTTAATGCTTGTGCAATAAGCATTTCCGGACTCTCTACTGTTGTCTAAAACTCTGAGGTTAGAAGGCCCTGTCGGCAGGGGCCTAGAGTACGCCGACTGCATCCCTTGCAGAGGGGTAAGACACCTCCCCCCAAACAGGGGCCATCTGTTTTTGTACCAAAGTCGCAAGACTCTAGTTTTAAAAAAGTATTAAATAATAATAACCTTTCACCAAAGTCGCAAAACTCTATTTTTTGGAATTTTAAACTGATTCCGGCATTAAATGACCCACCAAGGGTTGATATGCCGCTAAACAAAATCAATCAATCTGAGGTTAGATGCTATCATTATTCGATACATTATTCGGACTAGTATCCTCACTTGTCTTGTTTTGATCATTAAGTTTTGGCCGATGGTCACGGCGGATTCCCAACTGTTGTCTGAAAGACCTTCTTTGAGAAAGACACGAGGGTTCAACCAGTCTAAACACAATGATTGAAACAACAAAGGTAAGGATACTAGTCTGAATAAATCGGCGAATAATAACAACAGTTCACTTCAGACAATGAGAAAAAGAGGACAGCTTAAGCGGTCGAAACGTAGAGATCGAAACAACAAAGATGAGGATGTTCGTCTGAATAATTAATCGATTAACGACCCCAATTCCCCTTCAGCGATTCAGACAACACTTCAGCTCTCTAATCGGGTGGGACAAACTCAATTCCTTTCCCCCTATCTGCAAAGACGGCCCTAGAATACGTCGACTGCATCCCCTGCAGAAGGGTAGGCCCACACCAACCAGGAGACACCTATTCTTTCACCAAAGCCGCAAGACTCTACTTTAAAAAGAAATAACCTTTCACCAAAGTCGCAAGACTCTACTTAAAAAACAACCTTTCACCAAAGTCGCAAGACTCTATTTTAAAAAAATAACCTTTCACAAGAGTCGCAAGACTCTAGTTAAAAAACAAAAAAAAACAACCTTTCGCCAAAGTCGCAAGACTCTATTTTAAAAAAATAACCTTTCACAAGAGTCGCAAGACTAGTTGAAAAAAAACCCAACCTTTCACTAAAGATTCTAGTTAAAAAACAAAAAAAACAAAAACTTTTCACCAAAGTTGCAAGACTTTATTTTTGGTGAATTTAAAACTGATTTTTGCATTAAATGACCCATCAAGGGTTGACATGCCGCAAACCAATCAATCAATCAACCTATCTGCATAAGAATTGACCGAATTTAATGAAAGATGAGGATCAGTAAAAGAATGGCCACAGTTTTACGTGGAAAATATGTCTTCATTCAGTATTTTCATTTTGGCTCGCAATATCCTATCGTCTGTTTTTTCAACTACGAAACTTGAACCTTTTTTCTTATTTCAAGGGGAAGATAACTAAATCAAAATCAAGAAAAAATGCTGATTCAATTTTGTATCCAGTTATGTAACGAGGGCGGGATATGCATGTATAGTTATGCTTATTCTGGTGGTGTACGTGCTCAGTGGAAAAGAAGAAGAAGAAGAAGAAGAAGAAGAAGAAGAAGAAGAAGAAGAAGAAGAAGAAGAAGAAGAAGAAGAAGAAGAAGAAGAAGAATATGGTTGCTATTGATAAATATGTTATAAATACTATTAACAGTGTCGCTGGGTTGTCAAGATCAGAGCTCATCTGGTATTCGTGGGAGAGCTCAAACTTAGGTCACAATGACGCATACTGTGTAGGAGTTGATGAACCGTTTAAAAATAAAGGATTGTTGCTATTTATAAATATGTTATAAATAATATTTACAGTGTAACTCTGGCTGGGTTGTCATGATAACATTTTGATTTGATTTAATTAATAATTTAATACTAAATACTTAATTTGATATTATAATTTATTAGTCCATGCGCTGACGGTTATTCCAAGTGTGCAACAGGCTCAGCTGATGGCCGCTACTGGTACTATAAGTGTTACATACATGGTATGAAGGGAGAGCGGAGAAAAGAAAGTTAGGTAGTTTGATAAGAGGGTAGGAAGGGAAAGGGGAGAAAAGGTTGTTAGGTAGTTTAATAATGTGGTTTGAAGGGAGAGGGACTGGTGGCTGCTACGTATACTATGAGTGTGACAGACAACAGCTCTTATATATATGATTATAGAAATAGAAATATTATAATATTTAATTTAATATTAGATTCAGGAAAAAATAATAAATACCTATCTAATTTTATGCTAAAATAACATCGAAATAATTGTCGAATTTATAGTTCTTTGATGTGGTTTCAAATCGTGGTGAGATTTTTACACATTCACTTTAACGAGTTGGTTTCATCATCATCATCATCATCATCATCATCATCATCATCATCATCATCATCATCAGCCGTTATAAGTCCACTGCTGGACAAAGGCCTTTCCCATCTCTTTCCATGACGACCTATTTTGTGCTAAAGTCTTACCGGCAAACTTTTCTATCTCGTCCCTCCATCTTGTATCTGGTCTTTTCCTACTTCCTTTACTGTACCATGGGCACCAATCGGTTAGTCTCCCCCCCCCATCTATTGTCATGTCTTCTTGCTGGGTGGCCAGCCCATCTCCATTTTTGCTGCTTAATTAGTTGTATAGTATCTTTCGCTCTATTCCTCTCTCTGATCCATGTTGATCTTTTTCATTCTCTTAGAGTTATCCCTAGCATTGCTCTTTCCATGGCTCTCTATGCTATTCTTAGCTGGTTTTCAGTTCGTTTAAACCGCTAAATTACGGATCAGACCGCAGTTTGAAACCGAATCGAAGAACTCAAGTGGCAGATCCATAAACTGCTGGCAACAAATTCAAAACGTGCCGGACCATAGGAATTGCCGGATCATGGGAAATGCCGGATTAAAGAGATACAACCTATATTTGATTGATTGTGACGTATCAGTATGTTCTGTTCTCGTGTCTTCCTTCTCTCATAGTGATCGTATTAGACTGAGAGTAACTTGCAATGATATCAAACTTAAGATCCGCCTTCTTCTGTCTTTAAGATATACTGACAAGAATTTAATCGAAATCGACTGAATGCAATAATAAGGGATGTGTAGTAAGAAAGATAGCTGAATCATGAATTATGATACTAGGTTTGTGTAGTAGTAATGGTCTCTTTAAAACGGGAGGACCGCAGGGTACAACGTTTCTTTCACAGGACACCTCTTCGGAGGGAACCTCTTTCAGCACAACACCGGAAAACGCACTGTTTCTTTCTCGAATCACTCTACACCAACGACGTTCTTCTGACCGATGCCAAAAGCGAATGGTTTCCACTTCTCATAATCGGTCACTTATATCCTGCTAAGAAATGATTCGAGTGCCCGTATGCGAAGTGTCTGGCGCAGCAAACCATCAGATGTTCTAACAGCGCTGCCAAACGAAGTCTCTTCGGCTGTGGTTGTGCAGAGGTCTCCGGTTCGATCTCGTGGTCGGCACGGTCGTCACAGATACAATGTGGAAAATATGCATTTGAAGCGACAGGAAGGAAAGTTATGGAAGCATGGTCTACCCACGTGCTCCCAATGTTTCCACTAAATTGCTGTAATCAGTGTGCGCAAAAATCTTATGTTATGCCATGAAATGAAAACTAAGTAAGCTTTCTACAGAATTTGAAATCTTATGCGCGCACATTAATTTCCTTTGTGCGCTGATTGCAAAATGCATGTGCGCGCACACACGCGCCTTGCTTAGAGGGAATTGTGTATACCACTATTTTTTCCGTCAGCCCTCGTGTCACGACAGCGACACGACATTTTACGAAGATATCTGACGATGGCACGGATCCCAAGGGGGGAGTGGATTAATGTCTTTCCCAAGGGATCCAACCATTTGATATTAACGAAAAAAGCCTACTCAGGGCAATGGTGCCTTAGTCTCATTTAATGTATTCCCCTAACACTCTTATCCCGGTGTCCTTTCCACTTTTCAAAAGAGGCTGTAAAGTCCTATTTCGGGATTGCCATCAGCTGCTTCGTCGGGTGCTCCTTAATCTCATCCACCGTCTGAAATCTCCCTTTCAACAGAGACTGTATCTTTGAGAAACGCCAGAAGTAGCAGAGAGTAAGATCTGAACGGTAGGAGTCTGACAGATTTTGGTGATGCGATATATTACACAAAAAACCTATACGAGACGCCAAGAAAGGTCATTACGAATGCAACGGTCACACAGTACACAAGCTCACCTGATGACCTCTCATTGCCGACTGAGTAACCTCACGTAAGAGTGTCTGATAATGCACGCGCCGAAAGGTCTCCTCTGATTCGTTGTCAAGTTACAACAATGCTATGCAACCGGTTCTCGAGATATTCAAGATGGTTGGTTCCTTTCTGTAAAGTCCTCGCAAGCAGTGATCGGCAGTGTTGCCAACTCAAAAAATATTTTCGCGCTAGTTTTATTGCCAAAAAGCGCTAAATGTTTTTAAATAGCCAAAAATGGCCAAAAGCCACCAAAACGACGCTAAAAATGGTAAAAAAATAGCCAGGAAATGGCCAAAATGTTTTAGGCGAAAACGCGCTAATTTAGCGCTTTTTGCAATGCCAAAACAAGAAACGCACTAAATTGGCAACACTAGTGATCGGGTGTTTTTCATCTCTAGCAATGGGAAAGTAGCTAAAACCTTCTACGCATAAAACCCCGCAAAAACCAGGCTTCTGGCTACAAAATGGCTCGTACCCAGTAAGCAAGGCGTGGGATTAGTTGACCGTACGTTCACCGTAACTAAGAGTATATGTTTATTGAGTTTTAGACCCACATGGAGCTCAAATAAAAATAGAATTGTTATGTATTTTATAATATAGAGGTTTTTTTTTTCATGTTATTTCTTATGGATTATCTCATAACTTGTTAACGACGGTTGCATCTTCCATCGTCTTGGGCCACCGCTGTTGCCACGTGATGTCTATGACGTAACAGTTGACAGGCCACGAATTTATAAACAAGAAGATTCGGACATATTTTCTTTCTTTTTCAATTGCGAATGATTTTGTCTTTTTTAATTTCTTTTCCTGTTTGCTTTTTTGTCATTTCAATGAATTTGTTCGTTCTTTCTTTCTTTGATTTGTTTTTATTTAATTTTTTTTCCATCCTCATCTTTCATTTGTTATCTTTCGTAATCATATTTTTTTCTTTTCCTTTTGTCTTTTCCCGTTTTCATAGAGCTTCTAATTTCTTTCTTTATTTCTTTCTTTTGATTTTCTTTCTTCTTTCTTTTTCTTTCTTTCTTTCTTTCTTTTGCTTTTCTTTTTAATTTCCTTGGTTTCTTCTATTTTTCATCTAGTTTCCGCCCGTATTCTTTTCTTCTTCTTTTCTTCCTTTCTTTCTTATTTCCTTCCTTTCTTTTTTCCTTCCTTTCTTTTTTCTTTCTTTTGCTTTTCTTTTTAAAATCCTCGATTTCTTCTATATTTTTCATTTAGTTTCTGTTTCTTCATTCCTCTTTCTTTCTTTCCTTCCTTCATTCCTCTTCCTTTCTTTCTTTCTTTCTTTCGTTCTTTCTTTGGTTTGTTCTTTCTTTCTTTTCTCCTTCCTTCCTACCTTTCTTTTTCTTTCTTTGTTTCTTTATTGTTTCGTTCTTTCTTTGGTTCTTTCTTTCTTTTCCCCTTCCTTCCTTTCTTTCTTTCGTTCTTTCTTTCTTCCTTCCTTTCTTTTTCTTTCTTTCTTTCCAACATAGGTATTTATAAATAGCACCAATATACCAACAGTTATTGTTATAACAATTCTGTCCCCGTCCGCCCTCTTCTTTTCTACGGTGTAAATACTTCACAAACATATGCAGCAACCCAACACCAGTTTGATTTGTATCCAAAAAATGCTGATTATATGAAACCATTGAAATAAACTGGCTGGTACAAAGAATTCACAGAAAACCAAGATCATCTACATATCTTGGTCAATAAATGGGTACGTATTTATTAATTACAAAACATGTTAACTGATCTAAATATGGAAAGTAAAAAAGTAGGCTTAAAGATGAACTGAACAAGGACAAAAGTAATATTCAACGATTAAGTCCCCAAAAAGGCCATAAAGATAGAGGGAGAGACTCTAGAAGAGGTTGATGAATACATCTACATAGGACAGGTAATAAAGCTAGAGAAAGACCATGACTGCGAAATAAAACTACGCATAACGATAGGTTAGAAAGGATTTGGTATGAATAGAGACATTCTGAAGAGCACCTTGCCAATGTGCTTAAAGCGTAACGGTTGCATAATAACAGCCATGACTTACTAATGCGAAAGCCATGGAAATTAACAAAACGAGCTGAAAACCAACTTAGAATAGCACAGAGAGCCATGGGAAGAGCAATGCTAGGGATAACTCTAAGAGATAAAAAAAGATCAACATGGATCTGAGGGAAGACTAGAGTTAATGATTAAGCGGCAAAAATGGAGATGGGCTGGTCTCCTAGAAAGAAGAGATAACAATAGATGGGGGAAAAGACAGTAAACGAAGTAGGAAAAGGCCAGACACAAGATGAAGGGGCGAGATAGAAAAGTTTGCCGGTAAGACGTGGCAGAGGTTAGCCCAAGATAGGTCGTCATAGAAGGAGATGGGAAAGGCCTTTGTCAAGCAGTGGACTTATAACGGCTGATGATGATTATATGAAACCATTGAAATAAACTGACTGGTACAAAGAATTCACAAAAAAGATCATCTACGCCTCAATAAATGATAGTAGAGCAGATACGCCAGTCTCACTGTCCTTCTGTTTGTCTCTCTTTCTCTGATCATATCTCATAATATTCAATATATTTAACAGGGCTGTCGGAACGAAATTCATATGGGGGTGGGGCTGCGAGCGAAGCGGGGAAACTCTTTTAGACCACGCACTTAAGATTGCTGGAAAACACCCCTATTGTAAAAAGTACACTATTTAATTGATGGATATACGATGATGTTCAGATATCTAATTGATGAAAATGGCTGTTTAGGGAACTTTTGAAAATAGAGCTTCAAAATCTGTCAGAAATCAATGTATTTTTCAAGTCATCCACATACTTTTTCTTTTATCAAGTCCCAACGAAATCGACATTACTGTAGTCAAAGATAAATCGTGTATTTCTGAAACAACCATGCGCGTTGGGAATCAAAGATAACTAGAGGTCAAGGTTTTTTTCCTTTATTTTATCAAATTGAAATCGAGACTCGGGATAGGTCTATTATACATCTATGAGCTAGCAAAAAATAACTGAAGGGGATAATTGGTTTATTTACTCTTTCCGAAATCTTAAAGCTAGCTTTTAGCAGCATCTTTCAAAAAAAATAAGGAACACACTAATTATTGGAACCCACACCCCCAGCCCCCCGGTTCCGACGGCCCTGTATTTAATAATAATTAATGATTCATTTTGGGGGTGGGTGGTAGTTTTTATAAAGATGTAAAACAAACAGATTTTTAATAATATTTTCTTTACATTACAAAATAGTCAATACAAAATGTACATAAGGAAAAGTGAAATTTAATTTGGTGGAAACTAGATGAAAAATAGAAGAAACCAAGGAAATTAAAAAGAAAAGCAAAAGAAAGAAAGAAAGAAAGAAAGAAGAAATAAAATCAAAAGAAAGAAATACAACCCTGTCTGATACGTTGCTACTCATCACAGATTATCTACTATATTTGCTTTATGGCCATCTCTCCAAATGATTTAACTCGTATTAACCAAATTTTGTTTTCAGTCAACACTCGCTTAAATCCATTAGAATTTATTTTATAATTATTTAGAAATGAATAAATAAGAAAATAAGTAAACAAAGGAGACTATTCTATAATTAGCATTTAATATACCTGGAGTTATCTCCCTTGCGAAATATGATCATTATAATGAAGATCATCGGGGTGAACGCAAATGCGGACCCCATATTATTATTATTAGCAGCCGTTTCATACAATCATATACCAAATCTTTCACCTGAGATCTAAGGCAAATGAAGGTTTTCTTAGGAGGTTATTGATCACTATAAAGGAGAACGGGGAAGAAAACAAAAGACGTTTAAACAAACACAGAGTTCATGTAAAGAAATACAAAAAGAGTTTTACACAGGGACACATAAGTTGGGTATATGGCTTAGGGAGAGGGATATTGGATTGAGAGAGTTTTCCCGAGTATGAGAGCAATGCCCTTAGCACGATTTCTTGTATCTCAGCCAAAGATGGATTTCCTGGGATTTTTTAAAGGTGTGCATCAGTCTTTTTCTTAATCATTCCCATCGCTCCTCCTCCTATTACTGGGATAGTTGTTGTGTTTAAACGCCACATTCTTGATGTTTCGATTTCCAGATCTTTATATTTTGAGAGTATTTCAAATTCCTTTGCTGAAATGTTTTTATCAGATAAGGGATGATCATGTCTATAAGGTAGCATTTATGATCTTTGAAGTCTTTTATTACTATATCTGGTCTATTTGCTTGCATAGTGCGGTCGGTGTGTATTGTTGCAAATTGGACTGAATATTGCTTGATTTACCAAGTTAGATCACTTTAAAGGTATTGCGCTAACACAAATCGCGTTACGATGTGCCATTTTTATTATGTTACGGTAACAAACATACAAAAAACATACAGAAAAACATACAGAAATCGGATCATTACTTCTCCCAAGGAAGTGTCGGTTGTGTCCGTCTTTCCGTCCTTCCGTCTGTCTGTCCACACGATATCTCCAAAAGTTCTCAATGAAGGTTGGACAATAGGCTACGGAAGAAGTGATTACATTTCGAAGCGGATCCATGCACAATTACTTGACAATGGCGTTGACAGAGGTATGCGCTCTTTGAGTGCTTCTAGTTATAATATAGATATTGGCCAGATTTATCAAATGAAGAAAACGTTTGATAGCTTCTAGAAAGATTAGTTTACTTTAAAAGAATGAACAGTGTTAGCAAAATTTGAACCATGAATATGAGAGACATGATTCATATATAAAAAATAGTTTTGCTCTTTAGTGGGTTTATAGTTATATGTTTGTTGGTAACCTGGCCTTTATGTTCGGTAGCGGGGTGAATGTCCTGGACTTGGATAGAAAGGAAACTCGAAGACGTGGGAGAGAGATGATAGGTGCCGTGAGACCGTTCCCAACAGGGGAACTTGCTCTTATGCCTTCCCAGCCCTAGGCGGTCTGCCTCCTGGCTGGGTCACTGTCCTCTGCTTTTGGGTCTCGAGTGTTCTGTCCGGGTCTGCTCTGAAGCTTTCGTCGCTTCTCAGAGCTTTATACGGTTCGAACGCCCACGCAGGTGTCATTTCCGGTTTCCACCTCCTGTTTTGGGACACCTCCGTATGCTAAGGTGACCAGTTCATCTCCATTTCAGCACAGGTGTTTGACCCCGGAACAACCTTTTCGTGGCAGTATATCATAACATGTTCTTTGTTCTGTCAGAAGTGGGATGAAGATCCTGAACTTGGATAATCAAAGGAAAAAGACTCAAAACTTGTTTATAAAAATATGAGAACATATTTTTATTTCATAAGAATACATTTTGTCGGCCGGAGAATGAAGAGTGGGAGATAGATAATGAGACTGTTCCCAACAGGGAACTCGGTCTCGTGCCCACCGGCCCAGCTGCTGCCTGTCTCTGCCTCTGTCTCGGCTCTCTGCTTCTAAGCTCTGTCCCTCTGAGCTCTGTTCTTATGGGCTTCGACCGCCCACGCTGAAGCACCTGCAAGTTTAGTCAACATCCTGGTTTCGGACACCCACGCATATGCATCTTTCCTGGGGTCCCAGGGGTCACTTCCATTTCCGCCCAGGTGTTATGCCCGGAAATGACCTCCCGTAGCAGTATGTCATAACACTTAATGGTCGTAGAATAAATGTGAAAACGACACGAGAGTTGTGATAAGAAGCAACAGAAATAAAATGGAAGAAAAACTAGTCAAAAAGTAAAAATAGTATCGATCTCAGTTCACCCATGTTCATCTAAATCTACAGTGAGTGCAAAAAGTATACGATACATTTCAAAAAGTTCATTCTAACATCTTTATACACATCCTGATACACCGGTTCTCGTACGGTCACCGAAGATTTTTGAAATAATAAATAATATTGTGGGGTCTTCGATCTTACAGAAAAATACAGTGAGTGCAAAAAGTATCCAATATATTTCAAAAAGTTTATTTTAACATCCTTATACAGCTTCAAAATTGACAGAATTTAGACCAAAGATTTCTGATATTTGTACATAACTTTTCAATGTCCAATCTTGTTTCAATATTTTTCTAATTTTTGTATTTCTTAATCTTTGGTCCAAATTCTGTCAATTTTGAAGCTGTATAAGGATGTTAACTCTTAAATTCATGGACCACTTGTAACCGCTTGTAATTGACGGTGGAACTCTTCAATGAATAGAATTAAAAATAATAGACCTCTTCATTGAATTGAATAGAATATTTCTTTTTAAACTTACTTAATGGTCAAAAGGCGATAATTTCAATCAGAAGTGATTTTCTTGATATTGTCAATCAATTTTTTAATATGAATTTAAAGATTAAAATGAACTTTTTGAAATGTATCTGATACTTTTTGCACTAACTGTAGCTAAACAATCCCAGATCTTACAATTGAAGTTACCAGGAAAACGGGAAGATTCTACAGCGCCAATCTTCACCCCGTCCCTTTTCAGCGGAATGGGGGCGTGGTGTCTGGAGGGCGGATCCCTGGTAACAAGAAGGAGTTCAATCGTCCGAAGAACCAATAGATAACAAAGTACTCGTTCAGACGAGTATGTACAAGATCTAAGGTGTTACAATGGAGACATGTTTTATGCATGACTTCATACTATAAATTTGCCATTTGATATCTTGTAAGACCTCATTTTTTTACCAACCCATTTTCTCTCCCTTTTCCCTCTCCTCCTCAAAAGTCGATTACCTCCACCGGTGTAGCGAGAAATGTGGATTGATTCATCCTTGTTTACACACCTGTAGTTGGAATGATCCTTCCTCCCAGAACTTTGAATTTGTTGAAGATTTGTTGGGATAATGTAAAAGAGACAGACAAACAGATTTATATTTGGAAGATCATTTGTGACCAGACGGGCGCAGATACGATGCCCTTAGCATTGCTTTGTGCAGTCTGAATCAGGGTTCGGCCTGTCCCCCACATTAAATCGACCTTGTGTCACATC
>VCCN01004649.1:2807640-2821775 GCA_006491835.1 Architeuthis dux
TCTGACCAGACGGACGCAGATGCGATGCCCTTGGCATTGCTCGGTGTAGTCTGGTCAGGGTTCGCCCCGTGACCAAGTCAAGTGCTCTTATTGTTGCGAGGAGTAAAGAGAGTTTTTGAAGAAGTTCGCATGTGATGTTCCCCACATAAAAGCGTTCTCGTGGGTGATCGGATAAATAAGGACAGACAGACTAATACATAGATAGGATAAATAAGGACAGACAGACTCATACAAAGATAGGATAAATAAGGACAGACAGACTCATACAAAGATAGGCATAGCGGGTGAATAGAAAGACTGCAGGAAAATACGTAAACTTGGAAAACTCTCTGGAGAGAAAAGAAAAGATTTTAAGGTCCGTTGTTAGACATAGGCCTTCCCACAGTAAGTGTAAGAGGTGAGGGGCCTTATACTTCCACGCTGGCCTATGACGTGTTGGAAGGGGGGATGGATGCATGCCTTTCCCAAGGGCTTTAGTTCGAAGTGAACTCAAACTGTTCAGACTGGAGTTTGAACTCGGCTCGCCGATCCCATCCCCCGGTGCCGTTAACCACTCGGCCACACGCACCTCCTAAAGAGAAGATAAATGCACCAGATGAACCCGATTCCTACCTGAACATTTGACCAGGGCGACACGACAGACAAATGTATTTACGAGTTTCCAGAGATTTGTTACAGACATTTATCTTTACAAACAATCACACAACCGACAGTTTCGTGTCTATTCTATTGATCGCCTTTTGTTCTGCAGTTAATATTTATACGGCGTGTGAGCAGTGTTGCCAACTCAAAAAATATTTTCGCGCTAGTTTGACTGCCCAAAAGCGCTAAATTTGTTGAAATTGCCAGAAATGGCCAAAACCCACCAAAAAGACACTAAAAATGGTCAAAACAGCCTGAAAATGGCCAAAATGTATTAGACAAAAACGCGCTGATTTAACGCTTTTTGCAATGCCAAAACAAAAAACGCGCTAAGTCTAGCGCGAAATGCGCTAAATTGGCAACACTGCGCGTGAGTCTCGACGTGGATCCGTTACAATAATATTGTGAACCTAGTGATTTCGTGAAATCCCTAGGGATTTTGTGAATTACCTGAACATTTCAGTAATGTCATGAAATCCCTAATTTCACAAAATAGAATAGCAATAGTTAACAAGCTTTTGATGCTGACCATTACTATTTTAATGAGTTCGATCCTCACTTGGTGCCCAACTATTGTGGCCTTGTGTCAAAATAAGCTAAATTTGATAAATATCAAGTATATTCTGTTTTAGTATTTACAGTGTATATACAGCTTAGTTTGAGACAAGTAATGGGGCACCCAGTGAGAATCGAACTCATTACAGTAGTAATGGCCAGCATCACAAGCTTGTTAACCATTACTATACTGATTGTGAAGCTAGGGATTTCATGAAATTACAATTCCATAAAATCACTAGGGATTTCACGAAATCACTAGTTTCTCAATCTTACTGTAACATTTATACGACTTGTGCACCTTAACGTGGAGCAATGGTCAACAAGCCAGTCTCGCAGGCCATTGCGACTGTAGTGAGTACGCCCCCGCCCCAATGTGGGTCCCACACTAAGTTTAGTAAATACATAATTAACGACTCGCTGTGGAGCAATGCTAAGCAAGCTAGTCTCGCAGACAATTTGCTAGTGTAACGAGTTCGATCCTCACTGAGTGCGCCACTATTATGGCCCTGTGCCAGACTCAGTTAAGCTTAGTGTTGTATAGCCATCTTGGTCCGCGGTAGGAAAATCCGGAACTTGTAGAAAAAGGAAGACTCGAAACTTGTTAATAAAAATATGAGGATATATTTTTATTTCATTTCACCGCGTATAGGTGGCTTCCAAGGTGGACGCGGGTTGGATCCCCGCACGAAGTTCGTTTCTTTATTCACATTTACGATTTGGGACGCTCGTTTAGCAGTCGCTCACACCGACGCCGGGCAAATATAGGCTCTCACTAATAAGTGTCATTATAATTATCATATATATATATATTCGGTATAGCAGGTTTTGCGATTACACAAACATACTAATTGCTTAAAGAGTAGGAAGACTGTACACAAATAATTACTTATAACATTTGGATATTGCAGATTTTAAAAGTACACCAATGAGCTAACTGATAGGAAATAGGAAGATTATGTAGCACCAACATTCAGATCTGAGGAAGAGCTGCCTCTGAAAACCAGTATTCGAAATCATGGCTTTTACCCAGACAGCGACTATTGACGTTGGGCAGTGCTGGATGAACTATGTATCAAAAGTAGCATATGCTACGGGTCCCGCAATTTCAAGGACCCCGCGCTAAATGCATCAATTCCAATTCAGTGATCCTGCACTTGCTCTATTACTATAGGGCTAAACTGCTTTCAACTTTTATGAACGACTGGATGTTTAAGGTTAGCGATTTTAACCAATTATAATCTTTAATTGGAGTCATTATTTTAAAACAGGAATTAATGAGTTTGTGGTATGATCCATGTGATACATATATATACGAAAGTATTTGGAACTGAAGTCATAGCCGCTGCACAAAGATCAAACCGAAAAGTAATACTATAACTAAAATCAGACAATATTTGTCGTATTTTCTGGCTGTATAGCAAATTGAAAAATGTAATTACTTTTGCAATTGCCAGTAAAGAATGTACGTGTTTTAATATTTATGTTTTTTCTTTTCTTAACTGAGGGCCCCCTTTCATGCAACAGGACCCCCTTTCATGCTACAGGGCCCCTTTCATGCTACAGGTCCCCGCACAAGCTTAATCCGATCCTGCTTTAAATTCAATTTGAATTACACACACATATATACATACACACATACATTGTATATGCGTGTATACAGTGTTGTATGTGTATACATGCGCATGCATATACACGCACGTAGGGTGCCTCGCTCGCCGTGAAGCAACGATTAGCACGGTGGTGTCAGAACATTACGACTGTAGTGAGGTTCGATTCTTACTGCACGGCACCCCCCCCCCCGCGCAATTCTGAAATTGGTTAAACTCAGAGTGCCCCCCCGGCGTTGGGAAGAAGGTGATAGGGATATTAGCAGGGGCGGATTAACTATGCAGCAAAAGTAGAATATGCTACGATCCCCGCATTTTCAAGGGCCCCGCGCTATATGCTTGCAAGCAATCAATTCCGATTCAGTGATTTCTGCACTTGCTCTATATTGCTGAAGTACTATACCGCCTCCAACTTTTATGACCGACTGGGGGTTTAAACGATTTAAATTAATTATCGCCCTTAATTAAGATTAATATCTAACGTGGTATCTATGTAATACATATACAAGGCATAATTACAACAAGTATTTGAAACTGAAATCATAGCCGCTTGAGATCAAAGCGAAAACAAAGTAATACTATTACTGAAATGTCAGACATATTTGTCGTATTATATGAGCAAATGGAAATATTTAATTACTTTACCATGCAAGTAAGAAAGTAAGAAAATTATGTGTTTTAATATTTATGCGTAGGGCCCGATTTGAGCAACTGCTACAACCCCCCACCCCTAGCCTAATCCTTCCCTGCGTCGTGGTGAAACTCAATACGATTTAAATTCACAAGCATCCTGTAGTTTCCAAGTCGCCACCAACGTAATTCACAATCGTTACCACCCGTCTAATTCACAGTCCAACGTAGTTTCGGTAGGCAAGCCTAAAACTAACTGACGAATCGTCGCCGCCTGGCCTTTTGTAGCCAAAAGCTGGCCACGTGCGGGTCTCGTCTATATCTGTCGACGGCTCGTTCGTTCGGCTTTTGAATCCTGGACCTTCCACAAAACAGACAGCACGCCACACGTGGTCTTTTTTGCTCTGGGCAAGTCTCTTTCCACTTCTTCGCTACACATCCCTTTATATTGAGTCTAAGGTCATCGAAGGTCAGGGGAAATACTTTGATGACTGAATAATGATGCTATCGATTTATGATATGAATAAAAGATTTTACCACAACAAATGCTGGAATAGTTTTTCATCATCCTAATATATTTTATCCCCAGTTCCTCTGTCTAAAGCAAATTCAGACGGTACAGAGGTCACTTTTAAGCTAAATGTGAGGTGACGATTACCCTGTCTATGCACACACACACACACACACACTCGCACATACACACACTCACACACATACACACACATACAAACAAATACGCACACACACGCAAAGAAGCACGTGCACACACACACACACACACACAAACAAGTACGCGCACACACGCACTCATTCTCACACACACAAATGTGAGGTGACGATTACCGTCTCTATGCACACACACACACTCTCACACACAAAGAAGCACGAGTACACACACACACAAACACGCACGCGCCCGCGCACGCACACACACACACTCTCTCTCTCTTTCTCTCTCTCTCACACACACACATACACACACAAAGTGAAGAGTTTTACAGTTAAAATTGGGGCTTTTCCCTGCGGGGGAATCGAACCCCAACCTCACGCGTAAGAAACGGAGCACTACATCAATAAACCACAATTTTTCACGGTTTCTTTTATTGTACACACTTTTTCTAAAGCTTTATTTATTTATTTCACGAGTAGAAATCAACGTAAACCAGAGGAAACACATACGGGTACATCATACCCCTATCAAAGGCAGACCGCCACCCCCCACAAGCGGTGGACGTTTTACCCAAAACACAAAAAACGTACAAAGCATTAGGTCAACCAAAAAGTTATCAACTGCGAAGCGACCTTCTTTCTGGTGAACAGGTTTCCTGTTTAGAAGGTAGTTACTCAGTTTAGCTTAGTCTGGCACAATGCCATGAAGTGAGGAGCGCCCAGTCAGTAGTAATCACAGACAGAGCTCCATCTGCAGGTGGCAGGCGTCTTACCAAGTGCCGGGTTAGAGCAACTGAGTTCAGTGTTGCCAATTTAGCGCGTTTCACGCTAAATTTAGCGCGTTTCCTGTTTTGTCATTGCAAAAAGCGCTAAATTAGCACGTTTTCGCCTAAAACATTTTGGCCATTTCTTGGCTATTTTTACCATTTTTAGCGTATTTTTGGTGGTTTTTAGCCATTTTTGGCAATTTTAAAAAATTCAGCGCTTTTTGACAGTCAAACCTAGCGCGAAAATATCTTTTGAATTGGCAACACTGACTGAGCTAGGAGACCTTGGGAGGCCAACACTTGATAGCATCTGATCATGAGAAACAAAACATCGTTCTCTTTATCTACTCAATGAAAGCACTCCCTAGATTATGAGCTCCCCAGACTATGAACCACCACCCTTAATTATGAGGCCCTGGGCTGCAACCCGCTCCTCATCCCATATGTAAATCTGGCAATGGTCTTATAACCAAAACACACAAAAAAATACACAAAGCATTAGGTCGACCAAAAAGTTATGAGCTGCGAAGCGAGGTTCTCTCTCGTGAATAGGTTTCCTATTTCAGTCTAAGTAAACCGCTTGCCAGAGATCCTGGCGCAGCTGCTGAGAATGAAGATCGACTCAGTACGATTTTTGTGTCTGTTATTTCGATAGGAAAAACTAGTAGCCTTGACTTCCACTCACAGACAAGAAACTATTCAAAGTATTCTGTTTAGGTACATACCATTCGCTGCTTCTTGTTAGACAGGGGAGACCGGAGCAGAGCCGGGGGACGGGATAGATAGAGTAAGTAAGTATGAGAAGCGCTGTCACTGCTGTTTTGTATATAGATCAGATATACAACGCTAGGCACGTTACATATGAAGGGGAAAATGGCTTTCGCTGGCCGTACCTTGTTTTTTTGTTTTTTCCCCTTCTCTCTTTATGTTTCAGTCTTTCTCTTTCATTTTCACTCTTTCTCTTTCACTCTTTGTCTCAGTCTCTCTTTCTCTGTCTCAATATCTCTGTCTCTCTCTTAATTGTTTTATTTTGGTAGTTATGTTGTTTTGTACACTGGGGCTTCTGTCCACACAGAAATATAGAAGACCAAGAGGTGGAGATGATATCGAGTTGGTGTTATTATTAACTAAAACCAGGAAATATTTTTGATTGAAGAAGTGGTGCACCGATATATGTATGTTATTTGTATAGTTATTTTATATTTAAGTGGTGAGCAGTTATTTTTAAAGCTCTTTGACATTTGTACAATTTAAATGGCCTCTGTGTTCTCTGAAAGAAAGAAAGGAAGAGAGGAAGAAATAAAAAGAAGGAACGAGGTATATGTGAAAACGTCAGCTCATTTTGGTTTTGCGATATTTTTGGCGACCAGATATTATTACGTACGAAGAAAATGTAGGTGGGGTAGTACACACTTGGACAGAGAAAGGGAGACAAATAGAGACGGTGGGGTGTGTGTGTGTGTGGGGGGGGGTAGAATGAGCAGAGAAGGAGAGTATAAAAATATATATAAAGAGAGACATACAAAAGGATAGAGAGGCTTATTAGAATGAAAAGTGGTGAAGAGAGTGAAGAAAAGAGTTTGGGAGTGGTTGAGGAGAAAGAAAAAGAAAGAAAGACAGAAAGAAAGAAAGAAAGGAAGAAAGAATGAAAGGAAGAAAGAAAAGGGAAGAACGAGTTGAAGAGAAAAAAAGGGGAAAAACAAGAGATTGAAAAATGAAAGAAGGCAGGATCAAGAAAAAATGGCGCGAGTGAAAAGAAAGAAAGACAGAAAGAAAGAAAGAAAGAAAGGGGAAGAACAAGCGGGTGAAAAATGAAAGAGAAAAAAAGTGAGTAAAACAGTATGAGGAGGAAAAAGATAAAACGAAGAAAGCCTGAAAGAAGGAAAAGGAAAGAAAGAAAAAAGAGAAAAGGAAGAAATGAGTGAGCGAAAGAGGGAGTGCGAAAACGGTGTGAGAGAAGATATCTAAACAAATAGATAAAACAGTTGGCTGAGAAATTTTGAGCGTTCCCAGATCACAAAAATGGTGATAATGTTATGTTAGGCTGATTCATTTGTCGGGCGTTGGCGTCTTGGAAGGTACAGGAGACTGAGGTGTAGGAGAGAGAGAGAGAGAGAGAGAGAGAGAGAGAGAGGGGGGGGTAAAATAATCTCGCTTTAGTATCTCTTTATTAATTGGCCCTGTACCAGACTAAATTAAGCTTAGTAAAATCAATATCGCTTTACTAAAATTAAACACGTATACACTTAGATCGATCACGTTTAGGAAAGAAATCTTTAAGGACGTAGGATTAGATATTTCTTGAATTAGCTCTTTCAAGACTAACCTATTGGAGGGTTCCTCTATCTTTTTTGAACCGCGGATCGATTTAATATCGACAATATTCTTGCAGACCAGCCGACAGCTGTGGGTTGGGTGTGCTGTAATCACGACCAAAATATAGGTCAACTATAAGTCACTTATAAGTGACTAATGCACTCAATTTTGTTTCTAAAAGGATTTATCTAATGCATTTAATATTAAGACCCAAGGAAATGTTTTTATTTTACAAAGAAATATCGCCAAAGTGTATCGTTTCTTCGAGGCGTTGAAGCACATGCCATGCGATCCGGTACAGTGTGGTTAGTGACCATTGTACTAAGGTGCTTAATGCCCGAATTAAAATATCTCAGGAGACATTTTCTATAGTTTTGAGAAGGGTCATTCAAAGACACAGAAACACCCGGGCCATGTGCTATAAGGGCTAACACACTTTAAACATAACTTCTGTTTAACCCATCACACTCGGATTTTACACCTGAAGAAGGCCGAAGAATGGATCGGACGAAACGTCGTGTTTACAACACAAATAACAAGAAAGAGTCCGAAGAACCATTTGAATCTCAGGAGACTTTCAAGAGAGATTTATTTAACTCTTTCATCCCTGATAACGCCTCTAAAAAACAAATGATAAAAAAGAACTAAAAAACACGTACCGTGGACTGATTGCTTGCCTGATACCGCTAAGCAGTTTATAGATAATAATTTATTATTATTGAAAATAAACAACGATAAATGATAAAAATAATTTACTAAAAAAAAACACTTAAATCTAAATCATAACAATTCCAATCAATCGATAATAAAAAAAAACCTTTTTCAAGGTTTTATTTCACTGAACTTGGAAGTGATACATTGGGAATAACCACTGAAAATTTAGTAAGTGTACATTTAATATTAAAAGAGATGTAGCAATTTATTTACTGCCCATTGTATTTTTGTTCAGCAACAGGCTGTTAAATTAGTTTCAGGGCACAAGGCACATAATCAAACATGGCTGCTAGGGAGGAAAAGGTTAGGGGACATATATATCCCAGCAGTCATAGAAACTTCGTGTATATATATATATATATATATGTCCCGGGAGTCTGGAAAGGGTTAAGTGAAAACGAATCCATGGTGATGGTGCGCCGAGAGTGGAACGAACCTTTGTAGTGCTAAGGGGAAATGGCACGCGCCCTGATTCTAATTACAACCAGCAGTGGCGCTCAGTATGAACACAGATAAGGCGTAGATGGTAGGCGGCGAGGTGTTGACATGGCTTATCGCACGCTGGCGACATGGATCCAGTCACACGAGACGCTAGTGGAAACAGATTTGATCTAGGTTTCAGAGACATTACAGACTCTTTCCTCTTCCACTGATGGATATGTATCTATACTAATGATCGGGTCTTCTGTTTGTGTGTTTGTGTGTCCGTGCCATTATCACGCTCAACGACAAGACCTATTAACCTAATGTTTGGCATGAAAACTCACATGACACCCAGTTGTGACATTGGCTATATGAGGTTATGTAATTTCTAACCAATTGAAGCAATTTCTAGCAAACTGGAGTGAGATATCTATTTTTTTTTAATGAAGTACAACAATGTTTTGACCCAACAGATGGTAGGACAGATAAGATCAAATTCTACATCCGAGGTCACCGTAGGTCATTGGATATATAATTAGTTTGTAACCTTTATTATCTGTATTGCTGCCAAACAATTACATTCTTTGAGGTAAATTGGTACGTGGGGTTAACTTGGACAGGGAAAAGACGATAGGATAGGTGATGCTGTCCTCCAAGGGCATTGGAGGCCACTAGGGGTCAATTTTGAATTAAAATAGCCCTTTTCAGCCAAACGAAAGTATTGAAAGACTAAAAAACTTGATTTTTCTTGTAAAACGTTGTGCAACCATGAAAAACGTTTTCATACTATAATTCTAAAATGATCGCAAGGCACAAGGCAATCTTTCAAGCGACTTTCCCATGCTTTTCCCATGGCTAGCTCTGTGTTGGTTGTTCCAGGGTTGGATCCCCAAACAACATTTTCATATTGACTCCCAATGGAAGACGGCGCAACGATAACTGATTGGTTATAAAATAAAAATTAAAAATTTGTTGCGCCGAGTTCTGATTGCCCAGGGCGATGATGCACTAGGATCCACTTTAAAAAAGAAAAAACTTCTTTTTTTTTGGGGGGGGGGGTCCACACCATAGTCCCCTTTAAGCTGTGTGCGTGTGCACCACTACACAAAGAAAATTAATATGTGCATAAAAGGTCACCTAAAATAATGTAGTAATTATTAATTGTACTTAGAACTATAAGTATAATGATATATATATATTTATTTAATAATAATGAATTATATATACATTTATGTTTTATTTAAACAGTAATTCAAAGCGCAGAATAAAATCTTAACTAAATATGCTATTTCGTAGAATGCAATCACATTGCATTATATTAAGATATGCCATTTTATTAGCTACGCGGGATGGGCTGCACCAAAATAAACTTGAAACAATCTCAAGTTTACATTTGCACAAGCATTCAGTGCGCACATACTTTCAAGACAGGAAAGAAATTGCACAACATAAGATTTTGCACACACTACTAAGAATTAGAGGGAACATTTGAGACGTAGTTTCAAAGTAATAGCAAGTTCGTTCTAACAACCCCATTTCTCTGGCACACATAAATCAAGAAGGATTTCTCCAAGGATACTTGCATGAAGTTCAGCCTGTAGTGTTAAGGGGAAATGGCACGCGCCCTGATTCTAATTACAACCGGCAGTGGTGCTCAGTATGAAGACCGATAAAGAGTAGATGGTATGTAGGGAAGTGTTGACATGGCTTAACGCACGCTGGCGACATGGATCTGGTCACACCTGGTAACCGACCACTGTGACCCAGTGGTAGAGTGCTCGCTTCCGGTTCGGTAGGCCGTGGTTCAATCCGCCGCCGGAGTCATACCGAAATCTTTAAAAACGGTACTCAATGCCACCCCGCTAAGCACTCAGCACAAGGACTAGGATTGAGGAAGCCCTCCTCGATGCTACAGCCAAAATCACGTTGGATACAGTGGTTCTCGTAAGATCGCCGAAGTTAAGCAATGTTGAGCCTGGTCAGTAGATGAGTGGCCGTAAGCAGAACGAAGCTTCGACGTGCCTGGCAAGCCGGAAGTGGGTCTTACTAACAATTGCTCGTGTGCACCAAACCTCGCGACACCCTCAATGAGAGTATAAGTGGAGCACGATGATACATACATACATGTAGTATAACCGTCTTATACATGTCGATATGCAAACGACACGCGGGTCGCATGTCTCCAAAAATGCCTAAAGTGCATTTCTTTACGCTGATGAAATGTCTCGTTCCAGGGTTGCACATTTACGACAGAGAAGAATCTGTGGAGGGAAACAAACAGTTGGCCCATACCGGAAAAAAGGCTCTGCCACGTGGTCGGAGAGAAAGACGACAAAATTCAGTCATTTCAAGGAAAATGGGATCCTTTTTATTTCTGTTGATAAACATCGATGCAGGACAGGTTCGCGGATCAATCAGGGCATTGATTTCTGTTTCGTTGAAATTATAATGAGGTGGTTAAGTTCTTAAGTGGTTAAGTTCTGTTCCTAGTTACTCTACTGAGTATCGTGATCATAGCAGTTCGAATCAGGGTACACTGGTTTCTTCCTCCTACTCTCCCCCGCACCCTGACGAGTAAGGAGTGGAACACTGTTCCTCTCTGAGCCCCACTGCCTAACTGCCTCCTGGTTCGAATCGACGGCCCCCTAAAAAATACTCGGTAGCTGATTGGTCGAATGCAGCCCCTTTGTTCTCTTACTTCCCTGTGACAAAATTCTAGCCCGGTAATGATACCTTAGCGCAAATCGCAATACAACCCTCCAAAAACGCCAGTCTTCTGTACCCCCTTCCTTCAGTAAGCTAACACACGAACACACGACCAGGGTGTATTTCATTAAATACATTCGACCTGATTTTATAACTGTTTTGTTATTCACTCCAGTGTTAAATGCCAGCCTGTTTCAATTGAGAGACCAGATCCAACTCGTGAAGACATTTCATACATAATATGAACGGACAGATCTAAAAGAAAAACTGTTTTGGAAAGCATTGTATTTCCTGCAGCGGCGTAAACAACTTTCTCTTTGCTGCCTGATTAATTATAGACCTGCAAAAGGAGAACAAAACAACAAAGAATTAAGTTTCAATTCGCAGTTTATTCTCAGTTTGGCCACATGAACCAATTGGATGTTTGGCTTCAGACCTTTTCACGTCAGGCCAGATCCGTTTACTGCATAATTATCTGTACATGCAGAAACACTGGCAAACAATACAAATGGCTGAACAAACAGTTTTATTCGTAAATAGAAGGATATTCTAGAATCATGAATTGTAAATGTAGATTGCTTATGTGTGAATGCGTGTGTATCTGTATACAGTTAATTCAGATTAATAGATACGAACTAAGCTAATATTGCATAGATATGTGTATTGTGTATGAATGAATGGCCCTCAAGCTGCACCGCCCTGTTACACTGAGGGCATTCCTTTGATGCCTGTGGTGTGCCAAAAGGCAAGGCCGAGGGAACTCGATAATGTCTGTCTCTTACACACCAAACACACCACTTTTTTTATTAAATTTGACTAGTTTTTACCTTCATCCTAACTTTAGTTGTTTTTATACAACTTTTATAAATTAATCTTTATTATTATTGGATGAAGTATTGTAACACATCGTACGCGTGAGGGTCTCCACAGTAAACTTGACCGTGTGCCACGTTTTGCGCTCGTGGGAAGTCGAATAAATCTCTGTTTTTGAAATCTCTATTGCCACGCAGCCTTAGTTTGTCTGACACAGGTCCGCAAAAATGGTGCTGCCAGTGGCGATCGAACTCGCTAAAACAGTCTTGTTCTGCTTGATCCTCTTGCTAACCACCTCTCGACGGTAGATGCCTAAGTAGGTATCTACTGAGCTTAGTTTTGTTGGGTATAGAGCCATTCAAATGGAGCACCCAATGAAGATCGAACTCACTTCAACGACAATGGTGTGCGTGATTCTCTTTCTAACCATACATCCCACTGTTGGATAATGCCGATCTGTGTTTTCTCTCGCCGATATGAGAGAGATGACTGAGAAGAAGATGACGTCTCGTTCCGGGGCTGCACATTTACAGGAGCGAACTCTCTGTGGAAGGAAATAAAATACCGGAGAAAAGGCTCGCCCACGTGGCGGGAGAGAAAGACGAAAAAATTCAGGATCTTCATTTTAAAATCTGGGTTCGCTTTATTCCCGTCGATAGCTTCGATTCCGGGCCGGTTCGCGGATCACTTTGAGGCATCGAATTCTGCTTCAGTTACTATTCTACACGAGTGGTCACTTTGCTGAATTACTACCAGTCATGGTAATAATTAAAAAATGAAAGATTCTTCCTTCTCTTACTCCCCCTCCCCCTTCCTTCACCCGTCAGGGCAAAGAGGGAACTTCTTCGCTTGTTGACCTATTGTTTGTCTGTCGGGTTCTAAACTGCGTCTAAACTGCTGCCGATTTGAAACTACACTGGTAATATGATATGGGCCGTTGGTCACGTACGCCCTTGGTAATCTGATATGGGCCGCTGGTCACGAACGCCCCAAGACGCGCGAACACACGAACACAGATTGCATTTCATTACACTACGCAGACCAGGGCTGGACTAAGGCCACAATGGGCCCTACGCCACCTATAAATTGGGGGCCCACCATATTAAAATTATATGAGATTTTATATTAAAACATAAACATTGTAAAAATAGTTTATTGAATTTATTGAAACATAAGCATAATATAAGATATGAACAAATATTTAAAATAAACACTTTTGTAGGGACTTATTGTGAGAAAACCGTTCGATGATGATTTCAAACGTCATTTAACTAAATTCAGAAACAAATGTTGGAAGGCAATTAAAAATTATCTTTCCATATTATTAAAACCTTAAAACTTAAAAAGATTTATATATATCACAAACTTTTAAGAAAATGAAGACTTACTATTTAAAAAATTCAAATTTCTAATTTTGAATAAATAAGAATAATTGTTGAAGTAACACAGAAGTTTTTAAAAATGTAATAGAAAGAGAAAAAACAAAAAATATTTTAAAATTTAAAAAGTTCATAATTAGACAATGCAAAAACTGTAAGTAATATATAATAAATTATAAAGATAGAAATAACAGTTATTTACAAATGTTAAAATAAGGCGTTTCATCTTATAAACTAAAAAGGGGGTATTTTACCTATAAAATAATATTTTATCCATGCTGAATGTATTAAGTGATTATTTTATTTATGATTGATCATTTTCTCAAGGTAATAGTGGTAAAGTTCTCTATTGCTATTTATTCGTGGACCCCCTCAATGTCTTGAGCCCTACGCCGTGGCGTGGTTTGCGTATAGGCGAATCCGGCCCTGACGCAGACGACATGAATAAATATTTACTAGGCTTAGCTTTGTTTGGAAGAGAGACATCCCCAATGGAGCGAGCCCCCAAAGCAAGATCGAACTCACTACATGCTATAATTTAAATCTTTCGACTTGTAGAGACATACCACTTCTATTAAATTTGACTAGTTTTTACCTTCATCCTAATTTTAGTTGTTTTTATACAACTTATTAATTCGGGCCACTGTTTATATGGCAACGAATAACAGCGAATTCGGTGAGAAATCACACCCTCATTGACAGAGGGAGACTAGTTTACGTCTAGCTGCTTTTACCAATCGGCCACGAAGACTTCATAGATTAGCAGAAGCTGATTTACACTTATAAACTCAACCCCTACAACAGAGTCTCTGCGCCATATTTATGTTGTTTTAAATATGAGACCTAGTAGTCTTTTTTATATATACATATTTATTACTATTGGATGAAGTATTGTAACACACCACTTTTTA
>VCCN01004649.1:2863458-2874278 GCA_006491835.1 Architeuthis dux
TGTACAACTGGTTTTACTCTCTGGATTATTCAAGTGGATATTGCCTTCGTTAATAGTTCCAGTTTATACTAAAAGAAGTTTTTTTAATCTTTTAATTTGTTGATCTTCATAGCCAATTCTTTGTTTTTGTGGGTGTGGCCAAATGGACAGGTTTTTCTCAAGGTTCTTCTAAGGTAGCAATAAAACAAAGATGCTAGACAGTCTGTCTCTTTCCTTTTTTGTGTAGAATATTTGCTGCCTAGAGTCGTTAATGATCTATGTTTTGGTTACTTCCCTCTGTCTTAATGGGTTGTTGATGTGTATCCTCCCCTGCTGTGTTTATGCTATTCTTTCTATTTTCTAAATATATGGAAACTAAAAGATAATAACAAAACACCAATTATCAAATGGGATATTTTAAAAACAACACAGGAGATGAAAGTGCTATGCAGAGGTTCTACCTGAGCTTAGAAGAAAACTTAATATAATTTGCTTCCCAAATGATCATCAAATTTTAAATTTTAAAAATGAATTAGTTGCAAATTGCCGCCATAAAAGAAGATTTTCATCATTATACGTGATAAGAAAACCAATTAATGCTTTGACAGGCTGCGACGCTGTATCTAGGTTTCCTGGACATGGAAAGAAGGCAGAATGGTCAACATGGAAGTCACTGCCGGCACTGACAGATACACTGCTGATGCTGGCAAATAGACCAATGGAGATCCCAGAGGATGCAATGAACATTATTGAGAGGTTTGTCATACTGCTTTTTGATAGAACCAGCTCCTGCACCAAGGTGGACCATGCAAGAAGCAAGCTTTTTCCACGGAAAAACTTGGTGCAGCAAAACCCGCCTACCCGAGATGCACTGGTGGAGCACGTTAAGACAACAGTCTACCAGGGAGGTCACATCTGGGGGAAGGCACTGGTGCCAGACCCTTTGCTGCCATCGCCAAGTAACTGGGGTGGATGAAGACAGAATGAATGTATGAGTCCCAATGGACAACGTTGCCACAAGCATCAAACCCCTGAAGCTGATCTCTCGTGGCTGCAAGAAAAAGTGGTTGCAGAAAGAGCTGCAGGTGCAATAAGACTGCACTTCAATCTACTCATTTCTGCTACGGTTTAATAAAGTTATCACTGTAACATGTAGAAACAATCTCATCATTTTGTTGTGTTTTCTTTCATTTATTATTGCCTTACATTGTAATAAAACATATTTTCACTTTAACTTAACTTTAAGGTTTGGTTAGTCACTCAATAGAAACAGTTACGTGACAAACGACGTTTGGCATATTGCCGTGTTGGGGGTGATCAATTAAAAATTGGAAAAGGGGGTGATCAATGAATTAGCTATTTCTCCCAGCTTTTATTGGGCAGTGATTTCTAAAAAAAAGCCTGAATTTTCATATTAAAAAAAGCGTGAAAGCTGCCGGACACAGACTAAGGAATCAATTTAGCATACACTTACATTGTAAATTGAACCCCACCTCGCACTAAAGACCTATTTAGGAGGGAATGTTTCTAGAAATAATGAGTAATTGTTTAAACTTTCAGCCATCTAGCTCCATTGGTGCGGTCGTGATGCATGCATATATAGCCAGCCCGCCAGACCAACTTAAAAACTGAAGAAACCTATGTTGACAGTTTTGGTTGACATTTCTAATATTTGTGGTGCTGAAAACATGGAAACAGCAGCTTGGGGGAGGCCAAGATGTTCTATGCCAGTAACTGCTGGCAGCCATTTTGAAAAATCCATATTTCTTCTAAACATATTAAGCTGCGCTTTCATCGCAAAATGAACAATAGGTTAGCTATGCCGCCTCACTAACACCCGAACTCCTAGGATGAACTTTAATAAGCTCTTCCCCATCCTCCACACACACACCTGACCTTGCCCCCTGTCCCACTTTTCGTTGAATAGAATAAATTGACGTTAATTCATTGAACTATGTCTGATGTACTACTTGCTGCAGTACGTAAATGTTTCTATATTTGGAGTCAAATTTAGAAAACAAAATAGTATTTGTAATAATCCAGATATGAAAAAATATATGCAAATGTAATAGAAATATCATCCAAAATACTCACGTGTACTCTCAATTCAATCACTACACTTAATTAAACCATTTTGTGTACACCCAATTAAACCATTGTTTGTACACTCAATTAAACCATTTTGTGTACACCCAAGTAAATCATCTTTTGTACACTTAATTAAACCAATGTTTGTACACTAAATAAAATCATTTTGTGTACACTCCATTAAACCGTTTTGTGTACACTCAATTAAACCATTTTTTTTAAGACTTAATTAAACCAGTTTTTTGTACACTCAATTAAACCAATTTTTGTTCTCGGGTCCCCCGCCATCAGGGGTGTGGCTCCAGGTGGGTCCTGGGGGTCTGCTCTGGCAAAGCACAAATATAACATTTTCTTAGACATCTAGATAAGGACATTTTGTAAAACAAATAATCCCACGTAATCATGAATTAACCGTAAAAACATTGATTTTTTTAAATTGTTTTTTCCTTTTTCACGTATTTATTTGTAAGAATAATTTTTTTTCTCCCTTGGCAGCCGCCTACCGCTCAAATCCTGGATCCGCCCCTGATTGAGGCCAGCTTAACGAGAAGCGATGAAGAGATGAGTAATTCCTGTTGCGCATCTCACAGAGCCAGGCGACTTTATTGTGGAAACACGGGTCGAGTCTACGGAAGTGTGTGAATGAAATCATCAAGGGACGAAGCGGACGGGAAGAGCGGAACGGGACTTGTTTATTCATTTCACACTGACGCAGCAGAGATTCTTTAGTTCTTTACTCAGATCTGACTGTCTGTCTGGCTGTTTGTCTATCTCTTTATCCATCAGTCTGTCTTTAGATCGATCTATCTATCTATCTATCTATCTATCTATCTATCTATCTATTTCTGTTCATTATCTATCTATCTATCTATCTATCTATCTATGGTCATTATCTATCTATCTATCTATCTATCTATCTATCTATCTATCTATCTATCTATCTATCTATCTATCTGTCTATCTATCTCAGTCTGTTCATTATCTATCTATATATCTATCTAGTTAACTATCTAGCTAGTTAGCTATCAATCTATATATCTTTCCATCCATCTAACTATCTATCTATCTCAGTCCATTATCTATCTATGTTCATTCTATCTATCTAACTATATATATATATATATATAAATTATGAAGAAAAGAAAACCGATACATATATATATGCATGTTCATTATCTATCTATCTATCTATCTATCTATATGTCAATCTACCTATCTAGTTATATATATCTATCTCTTCGTATGTCAGTTTACCTACCTGCTTATCTATCTCTGTGTCTGTTTTATCTACCTCTGTGTGTATATATCTATCTTTCGATCTGTCTATGTCTCTCTGGCGATATCTATGTGTATCTACCCATCTCCAGATTAACCAATTCGTGTTCCCTGAACATTGAAGGATGTCCATTTCAGAATACCTGGTGATTCTTGCAAAAATCAATATCCCCGGGGGCTTGATGCGTCATCGATCACTATTTACAGCTTAGCACTCCAGCAACGTTGCCAAATGCTGCGTGGCTGGTCATTCCGTCTATACGTAGCAATTGCACTCGCATTCATAATATTTGTCTTCATATATGCAGACGACATAACGGCTAGAAGCACCGGATGCGATTGTTACCTTGTCCGCGTTAAATTCAAAACATATGAACGGCGTAAGCTATTTTTTCAGTAGCGAATAATGACAAATTTGCTGCTTTCATTTGTTCCGTAATCGACTTATATAACCTTAATCCTGAACCTAAAACTAAACACTAACCGGGGTGGGGGGATCGGCTAAGATCAAAGTGTAGTATCTGTTCTTCGAAACCGCCATGGCCTCGAAGTTCGGACAAACACGGCCCTTCGGGGGTCCTGTGGCATGCTCGGGTATCGTCCTGGGAGAAGTTGCACAGGATATCTTGGCCAGCTGGTCGGGAGGCGATCACCATTAGCATGCACAGGATTCGTCCTGAAAAGCTTTTGGGATCTCCACCCCTTCCCTCCTCCCCTTTATCCCGGTCCTCGTGGCATTTGTCTCAGTGACAGGGATTTGGGATTCTCCCCCCTCAAGTCTCTAGTCACGGGGACATGGGATCCCCACCCTTACTGAATTCGGCACTAAATGACCCACGAAGGGTCGATATGCCGTTAAACAAAATAATCAATCAATAAACACTAACCCTAAACGCTGGGCCTAACTATCTATCTATCTATTTTTTTTTGGGGGGGGGCGAACGTGTGGGACAGGAACTTCCTCCAAAGATTCTCTTTAGGAGCACTTTGACTTGTTCACCGGGCGAACCCTGACCCCTTTGGTCCAGACTACACAGAGCAATGCCAACGGTAACGCTTCTGCGTCCGTCTGGTCAGAAGTGACCTTCCAAATATAAATTTGCATGGTCAACATTTGGATGGTTGTTAGCAAGCTAGTCTTGCAGACCTTTGCTGGTGTAGCGAGTTTGATCCTCACTGGGTGACCCACTATTGTGACTCTGGGCCAGAGTAAGCTGAGCTTAGTAAATATTTACAAAGGACGCCTACCGTAGAGCGACGGTTAGCAAGATAGTCTCACAGATCATTCTTCGTGAAGTGAGTTCGATTCTCACTGGGTGACCCACTAATGCAACACTGGGACAAGTTTAATAAATAATCTACAATTTGGATGACCACCGAAGAGCGATGTTTAGCAAGGTAGCCTTGCAGAAGTTGTAGTTAAATTTAATAAAATACAGTTCCAAATGTTCAGAGTGTTCTGCTTTCATTTGTTCCGTTCAACAGCAGCAGCAGCTAATCGTGTCTGGTATTGTTTCGGTGAACCTATTCCAACAATTACCTAAATTTGGTCATTTAATAAAGATTTCTTTTTTTGAAGAAAATATCTATTTATATGGAAAGCATAGTTATGTTTAGCCTGGTGGATTTCATTAATTATAGTTTTGTTCTTTAGAGAAGAAGAAAAATAATCCTTTGTTTTTGGTTAAAGGTTAAAGGTGGAAAAAATCTTTTCTTATAACAAAAAAACATCTTTGCTCAGAAGAAAGGAAAACAATAATTCTGCTTTCCATATGAATACATCTTCTCTTTATGTTGGATAGTGGGATGAAAGTCTTAAACTCGGCAGAAAAAAGAAGGGATGATTCGAAAGTTGTTTGTAAAAATATGAGAACATATTTTTTATTTCATACGATACATTTTGTGGAGAGTGAAGAGTGGGAGAGAGGTAACGAGACTGTTCCCAACAGGGAACTCGGTCGATGTCTGTCTCTGCTCTCTGTTCTGAGTCTGAGCTTCCGTCTCTTGAGCTTCCACTCAGGGTGTCCGGTGTCTTTCTTTTATGGGGGTTTCAAACGCCCATGCTGATGTGTCATTTCCTGCTTTCGGACACCAACGTATATGCATCTTTCTAGAGGTCACCGGTGTCACTTCCACTTCCGCACAGGTGTTGGCCCGGAAATGACCTCTCGTGGTAGTATATCATAACATTTAAAAAAGAATATCTACTTTTTAAGCTAAGAGATAGCCAGATTGACTTTAAAAATATTTCTTACCAAATACCCTTTCGATAATAAAATACATTCAAAAATGAATACTAAAAATGTTGTTTGGGCTAAATAAGCTAACTTAACTATCACGTTACTCCGGTTTTGGGTTTTCTTTTAGTGTAAACAATAAACATTGTCTACTAGCACGAATGAAAAATCGATAAAATGACTAAAAGTTATAAAGATTTCTAATTCAGTATAAACTGGCTGTCCTATACTTACAAACTATGCACAATTCCAGTCGAAATAATGAAAATATCTGCGAAGAAAGAAAAAAGCGGGATTTTTCCTATGTTATTTTAATACAATCTGGAGCCGGGTGTAGGCTGATGACGTCAGCACTTTGGCACTCAATTGGGATCACTTGTTTTTTGCTTCCATTTGAAAATGAAATTTTTGAAAAATAAATTCACAGATAAGGTTTTAAAAAAGTGAAAATAAAACTGATAAAAGAAATGTTCAAAATTTGTGAAGAATGAATGCCGTCCTGATGTCCCCAGAAAACAACACAGTGCAGCGAAATCTAACACGAAAGTGTTTTGAATCGAGAAAGAAAAGGTAACAATCACCGCAGAATGGAATCGGCGGGACGAGTTCAAACCCAGGCTGAGGCAGTTAAAAACTTCACTTCGCACCATTGCCCTTGGGAAAAGCATTAATCCATCTCTTATCCGAGAGAGGGATGGTTAACAACCAAGTGATAGTTAGTAAGCTTGTCTTGCATGTCAATTCACCCGTGTAGTGAGTTCGATCCTTACTGAGTGCCCCTCTACGTTAGCCTTGTGCCAGACTAAAATAAGCTTAATAAATGCCTACACATGTACAAAGAATTCGTAAGGAGCAAGGTCGAGATGTTGTAAGGCCATCTTGGTCCACGGGGGGAAAATCCCGAACTTGGAGAAAAAGGAAGACTCGAAACTTGGTTTATAAAAATATGAGGATATATTTTATTTCATAAGATACATTGTGTCGTGGCCGAGAATGAAGAGTGGGAGAGAGACAATGAGAGCCGACAGACTGTTCCCAACAGGGGAACTGGCCCCTTGCTCCCAAGCCCAGTTGCTCTCTGCCTCTGACGAGAGCGTCCTGTGTCTCCCTTATCGGGTTCGAACACCCACGCTGATTTTCCAGCCCGCCATCTGCAGTCAGGGTCAATATCCTGTTCATGACCTTTCAACACCTGACACCTTGCAGTTTGGAGTTTTCGTCGATATCCTGTTTATAACTTTCAACACCTGTGGGGGTCAAATCTGTGACCTCCGCTCACGGCTGCCTAAATATCCAACATTGAGCCTCATGGGTCTCCAGGAACCTCTCCTTGCTCCTATTTACCTGAACCCCCACGAGAACAGGTTGATATTTTTATCAATTGCATTACGGTGGCATGCTAGAATTATATAGACACCTTTAGTTTTATGTTGAGAACAATCCTCATTTAAAAGTTTCAGGAGTGGCAGAAAATTTCAAATTAGCCCAAGAACAGCAAAAGATTATCTACATCAACTTGATTATTATGGACGAGCAGCCAGGAGGAAGCCACTTTTAATTATGACTAATATTAAGAAGAGGAATGAGTGGGCAATCGAGAAGAACCCTTAGCTTTTTGGCACAGCATAGTTATTTCTGACGAATCAAGATTTGCTCAATTTTCATGACTTATTTGGCCAAGTTAGTCCACTGACATGAATCCGATTGAATATGTGTGGGTAATATTAGATAAGAATGTGCGTAAGAAGTCTAAAAAGACATCAACACGTTCAGATTTGCTGAATCGTAAGAGATTTAGCAAATCTGAACGTGTTGATGTCTTTTTCGACAAGAATGGTCTGAAATATCTCAAACTGCAATTTCAGAACTTATCAATTCTATTCCAAGACGAGGTGTTGCTATTTAAACGGCTAAAAGAAAGAAAGTCTACACCGTATAAGATAAGAAATAAGATGATTTTTATAGTTGAACCTATACTATACCTTTCACCAAAGACGCAAGTCTCTATTTTTTCGGAATTTTAAACTGATTTCGGCATTAAATGACCCATCAAGGGTTGATGTGCCGCTAAACAAATCAATCAATCAAGCAATCATAAAACAGATAATTCCGATATTTCAAGTTTTTTTCATGGCATTTATGTGTCCCACCGTCCACGCATTAATAAGTGATCCGGCCCGGCGAGGCAAAAAGGTTGCCGACCCCTGTCGTAACGATCTATTCTCGCCAATCATTGGTTGTCGTGATTTTGATCCTGACTTGGTGCTCCATTACAGTAGCCCTGTGCCAGACTAAGCATGTGTATACATAATAGATATTTACTATAGATTGTGCAGAGATTTGCGGTGGCGTAACGGTTGTTGGCACGGAAATAGGAATCGGCGAAACGGGTCTTCTTACGTTCACTTCGCACTAATACCCTTGGTAAAGGCATAAATACACTTCTGTCTCCAGCTATGGATAAATGGCAATTGGAGCCCTTTAGCTCTGACAGAAAAACAAAATAAACTATAACTCAAATAGTTCTTCGGGCTTACGATTGAACTCCTTCTTGTTATTTGTGTTGTAAACACGACGTTCCGGCCGATGCATTATTCGGCCTTCTTCAGGTGTAAAATCCGAGTGTGATGGGTTAAACAGAAGTTATGTTTAAAGGGGGGTAACCCTTATAGCACATGGGCCGGGTGTTTCTGTGTCTTTGTCTTTGTGCTATAAGGGTCACCTCCTTTAAACATAACTTCTGTTTAACCCATCACACTCGGGTTTTACACCTGAAGAAGGCCGAAGAATGGATCGACCGAAACGTCGTGTTCATAACAGAACGATTTTTTTATATAATTGACCCTTCTCAAAACTATAGAAAAGAACCATTTGAATATTAATGGCCATTCTCACAATTATAAAAAAAAAACATTTCTATATTAATGACCTTTCTCAAAACTATAGAAAAGAACCATTTCAATATTAATGACCCTTCTCAAAACTATAGAAAAGAACCATTTGAATATTAATGACCATTATCAAAACTATAGAAAAGAACCATTTCAATATTAATGACCCTTCTCAAAACTATAGAAAACAACCATTTCAATGTTAATGACCCTTCTCAAAACTATAGAAAACAACCATTTGAATATTAATGATCCTTCTCAAAACTATAGAAAATATCTAAACTATAACTCCTTTCTGGCAACAAAAAAGGCCACCAGCTGTGACGTTTTCATCGTGACACTGCAACAAAACACGACCTTAGCAAGTGGGATTGTCACTCTGCAACGATACTCACATCCATCCGCCCACGCACAGGTTGCTATGCAACTCTCTGCACGACCACGGGCATCATCTGGTCATCCAACAAAAACATACTTTGTGTATCTAAAAACGTAGATGCTGTGAGTCACGTTTTATGATCGAAAGCCTCTCGTTGTTTTTCCAAGTGTAAACATAGATTATATAACTATGAGTGCCAGGGGTTCTCAAACTGTGTGCCGCGGTAAAACAGTGTGCCACAACCATCTCCCTGGTGTGCTGCGTACAGTTTTACACGATAGACATTCCACCCGTGGAGAAAGTGCTGCACTCGCCCCTATTTGTAGTGTAATTAAATATGACTGTTAATGGCGTCTTGATGCCGGGCCTCTATAAGATTCCAACAATCAGAACCCCTCGTCCTCGATGAGAAGGCCTGATCCAGTGTGTGTGTGAGGGGTGGGGGTGCCCATGAGAACCACTGATTTTAAGCAGTAGAAATGAATTTCTCGGTTTACTGGAAACATCAAAAATGTTGATATGATCGACTTACTACCAGCATGTGTACAGAAACACATTGGCTATAAATGTGCTAAACATGTGCGATCAATGTTTAAATGGCTGTGTGTATATATCCATGTGTGTATATGCGCGTGTGCGTGTGTGTATGTGTGTGTGCATGCGTGTGCTAGTGGAATCAAATAAAGAGCAACTGTCTCTGATCTGAAACTCTCTATTGGCAGCCACAACCACACACACACACGTGCGCGCACACATACAAGAAACGCACACCGACGCGCGTATAGTCAGTTATTAGCATAAATTCTTACTTACGCGTGCGATTAATGTTCAAATGCGTGAGTACATCATATATTTACGCGCGCGTGCGTGTGTGTGTATATGTGTGTGTGTGCGCTTGTGTACATCAAATAAAGAATAAATGTCCCTGTTCCGAAAATTCTCTTTATTGGCAACCACAACTACACACGCATGAAGGTACACCGACCGCGCGTACACACAATTGCATACTAGCATAAATCCTTTCTTACTCACGCGCCATTTTCTTACTCGCGCCATAAGCATCTACCTCCGTAGCGGTTTCCGGTATGCGCGTAGGGCTGCGCACTGAGGTGTAGATCATAGTCTTGTGTATCATGAGTCGATATGCCAATATTGTGCTTCTTTTGTATTATTTGTTGTACGTGTATATGAGCGCTTTTGAAATAGATGCGTGTTTTGCGCCCATAAGCGAGCTGTCTTTACGAGCCGTTAGAAACACTCAACAAGAACTGTCAACCCAAACTGTCAACATGGGTTTCTTCCAGTTTTCAAGCTGTTCTGGCTGACTGGCTATGTATGATACATACATGCCGCACCAATGGAGGCCGTACAGGCCGCACCAATGGAGCTAAAGGGCTGAAAACTTCAACATCTACGGTTACCGGCATAGAATATTTTGGCCACCCGACAAGATGCTGTTTCCATGTTTTCAGCACCACAAATATTAGAAACCATCAGCCAAAACTGCCAACATAGGTTTCTTCAGTTTTCAAGTGGGTCTGGTTGGTTGGTTTTTTGGCTATGTATCGCGCGTACAGGCCGCACGAATGGAGCTAGAGGGCTGAAGATTTCAACATTTACTGCTTAATATGTCTAGAGAATTTTTTTTTTTTTTTTTAAATATGTTTTTAGTGGTGGGTTCAATTTGCAATGTAAGTTTATGCTAAATTGGTCCCTTAGTTTGTGTCCAGCAGCATTCACGCTTTTTTAATTGATGCGTGTTTGCGCCCATAAGCGATTAAGAAGGTTTCTTTCAGTTTTCAAGTTGGTCTGGCTGACTGGCTATGAATGTATCACGCGCACAGCCCGCACCAATGGAGGTGAAAATTTCAATATTTACTCCTTATTATGTCTAGAAAAAAAAACTTCTTTTTAAAAAAACAACAACTACCCTCTAAATAGGTTTTTAGTGGTGGGTTCAATTTGCAATGT
>VCCN01004649.1:3075287-3087578 GCA_006491835.1 Architeuthis dux
TAATGAACATAAAACTTTGAAGCATTTACTAACCCGTTCAGTTGATCTTCATTATGACGAACTGGCAATTCTGCATATTCGTGAGCTTTCTGTAAAAAATCAAAATGAAAAAGGTTTAGGTATTTTCTATAATGAGAAGGGTCATTAATATTCAAATGGTTCTTTTCTATAGTTTTGAGAAGGGTCATTAATATTCAAATGGTTCTTCGGATGATTGAACTCCTTGTTATTTGTGTTGTAAACCCGACAAGACAAAAACACAGAAACCTTCTGTTTAACCCATCACACTCGGATTTTAACCTGAAGAATGGATCAGCCGAAACGTTGTTTACAACACAAACATGAGTTCAATCGTCCGAAGAACCATTTGAATGAAAAAAGGTTTAAGAATAAACAATTCGGAAGCTCTTTAACAAGATTTTAATGAAGTCTTAATGAGTTAGATGGGTTTTTTTTTGTTTACTTTCGGACACTTTTCACATTAAAGGGTTAGTAAGAAGGGAGTTGTTTATGCCACAGAATTAAGTCCAGTAAGAAAAAAACTAAAACATTAAAACATGTTTTAAAATCAAGATTGAATGACTAAAAAAGCAATAATAGAGTTAAAATGACTTATAGGATTTTTTAAAAAGGTTAAAATTCGTTTTTTGAGACACACAGTTCTGGAAAAACTTTTTTTTTCCTTTCAATTTTAGGTCTTTGCAATCCATTAGACTCTAGAACCATCCAGAAATTTGTTAGTTTTTAGGGAAAAAATCTTTTACAAGGAGGGTTCTACTTACAATGTAACTATAATGCTAAAGTGGGCGCGAATATGGAAGGAAGTCGAATGAATGCGGACCAGAGATGTTTGATTTTAAGGAATGATCCATTTAATTGATGCAGTGTTGTCAACTGTATGTCAGGTTTACAAAACACAAGTTGCATTTAGTTGCTATGTAATTACTTTGAAAATCCAGTGTTTTTACCAACCTGGCGTACCCTCGTAATTTCTCTTGAGAACCCCTGTTAAAAAGTATTTTTTCTTTTGCGATTATATAAAAAGTAGAGAGACGAGAAGGAATAGAAAGTGTTTTTAAAATTTAAGAAAGAAGACAATGGAAGTTCAACTTACAGATAAAATATCCAGAAGATCTTTAATAACGCATTTTTCATTGAGTTCTTCTTGAAACATTTTCACTGTTTTATGATTCAAGTAATAATAGGATGCAATTCTTCCAAGGGTGGTCGCTTCAATTTTGTTGTCCTAGTAAAAAAGAAATTAAGATTATAATCCATTTGAATCAAAATCGTAGAAGCATGAACAAAGAAAAATGTAATACCTACAGGAACGCTCGATTTTCCAGTTCTAAGGGAAGTAACTATAATGTGATGAGAAGCTTACCTTATGGTGTTAGTTCATTTTTTAAAATCTTTTGAAGTAATTTTAACACATTATTTTAATTAGATTGGACTAGTTTTTACCTTCATCTTAATTTCAGTTGTTTTTATATAAAACTTTAAATTCATGCCGAATAACAGCATGGTCAGATAATAAAGAATAAGCCTTCGATGAGAATCAAACTCACACCCTCATTGCCAGAGGGAGTCTAGTTTACGCCTAGTTGCTTTTACCAATCGGCCACAAAGACTTTCATGGATTAAACAGAGGCTGAATCACACTTTTAAACTCACTCCTTATATCCGACTCTCACCACCATATTTTTGTTGTTTTCATGTATAAGAACTGGTAGTAGTAATAAATCAATCTTTATTATTATTTTTGGATGAAGTAATTGTAATACATTATTCGTTGACGTCCCAAATCTAAAGTTGTATAAAAAACAACTGAAATTAAGATGAAGGTAAAAACTAGCCAAATTTAATTAAAATCTTTTTCTTTGTTTTTGTTGCCAGTTACTTCCCTTAGAACTGAAAAATCGGGTGTTATTTTTGTGATATATTTGTACACATCCCTGTGTAAAACTTTACCGATTTTAATTCCAGTTGCTAGCATAACAAAATTAATTAGGAATCACTCAGAGCGCCTACCTCCACCAATGCCATAGACTATGCGGTGACAAAAGCTTGTAATAATTATTCATCAGAGACATCTCTTTGAACCTTGATTCATTTCAACACTTGATTATCTCCCTTAGATTGAGTAACTTTGTCATTACTGTGTTATTATAAACGAGAAGCCAAAAAACATTGTCCTATTTCGCAATGTTAACAAAAATAAAATAAAATTCCGAGATCAACCCCAAACTTTAATGACTTATTCCTTGGCCCATTGCCAACCCTTGCACAAAATGTCATTGAAATTCATTGAGAAGTTTGGGAGATATTGTGCAGCCAAAATGACAAACATTGGCAGAGGTAAAATAAAAACAATAACTACTTTATTAAGAAAAAGTTATCCTTTTAAAGCAATCATAATTTCTTTTGTGCCTTGAATTGTTTTAGAAACACACACTCAAAAATTCACCATGATATTCCATGTATGGTTTTCTATTCTGTAAGTGTATACCAATACCACACTATGGGTTACATAAGTGAGCCCGCAAATGGTAGGGTATATGATACCATTGGGAGGGGGGGGGTTATTGAAACACAAGAGAATAAAAGTTGAAGGAATAACAAGAGGTTGGGTGTTGTGACAACAAAACCAATTCTAATATTAGTCAACTTGTAGGGCTGGTGCTACCTTCTACCTGAGGGTTTGGGAATATAACGTAGAAGGCTGAAGTGGACTTTTATGTGCAGAGCAAGGAGACAATCAAACTAAAATTGAAGGGATTATTTGGGGGGACGGAAGTTAGAAATAGTCTGTTTTTCTGCTCACAGCGTTGTCTTTAAATGGGAAACTTGTTCCACTGCACTCAAAACCAGTGATGTCATAGGAATTTTGAGATCATCCTCCAATATCTTATTGGGCAGAGCCAAGGCGAAGCATATAACTGGCCTCACAGCCACGCGAATCAAGTATCTGACTGGAAGCGACCAAATTGGAATGAGCTGTAAGCAGTGTTGTCTTAGTTTAACTCAGAATTTGGTAGTTTATTCAAAGTTTTATAGTTTTTCATGTTACACTTATGTTGAATTGTCCTAGGTTTACTATAAAATGTGACTAAATTCTTTATAACTTAGGAAAAAATAATAAACAAAATGTGCCTGGTAAATGTTTTTTCATTATTTTTGGTATTTTTTTCATTACATATCGCTTTCTCAGGACATAGCTAAAAACAAGTATTTAGAAATTCATGATAAATGAAAGCTAATAATCCATGCAAAAAATGCTATTTTTCGTCAAAATGTGTGTTGTTATCAAGAAAAAACTATGAGATTACATTTTTGTGACTAAATTCTTCATAACTGGAGAAAAAAAAATATTGTTTTATCAATAAAAAGCAAAACGCCATTTGCTTTTTATTGAAAAAACAACAATTCTAGAACAAGGAAAGAAGTGAATGTTTTAAATAAATTTAAGAATAACTTAGATAAATCTACTTCATTTTGACTTGTACTTAAGACAATCCAAGATAAGTGTTACATGAAAAACTATAAAACTTTGAATAAACTACAAATTACTGGGTTAGATTTTCTTTTTAAAAAAGACTTACAGCTTACGGCTCATTCCAATTTGGTCGCCTACAGTCAGATACTTGATTCACGTGGCTGGGAGACCTTATATATGCTTCGCCTTGGGAAGAATCAATCAACCAATACCAGTCCCAAAATGGTGTGACCAGTGTGGAGGTGACTCCTTCCCCACCCCTCCATTGGTCATAGCTCTTTTACCAACTCATGAATGAAAAATAATTAAAAATTCGAATGAATCATATGCAGCAAAATAAAATACCTCTGAAACTTCAATACAGCCAGAACAGGAGAGATCAAAGATGCATTTTTCCACAAGACCCGACAAGTATTTGTTGATACAGTCAAAGTCAGTGCTGTCCAAGTCATAGTAGCTGGAAAAAAAAGAGATACGGTTAAGATTAAGGGTAAATTTAGATTTATATTATTTTGTAGGGTACATCAGATTCAATCACATTTTGGTGTGTGTGCAGTACAAAATCAGTTTTCTTTCAAAAGTGTTTAAAATTAAGGAGAACAATGGATAAGAAGATATTTTTCCATGAGGATGTAGATTCAATCAAATTTTGGTAGCAAAGGAATTCCATTTTTCACCAAAATACATTAAAATGAAGAAAAACTATAGAAAAGGTAATTTTTGTCATTTTCAGAGAACATCACATATTTAGTCAAATATTTGTGCTCATGCAGGACCAAATACTAGTATTGATGGAGGAATATCAGAATTTTAAAAAAAGATTTTTAAGTTGATACAAGTGCTATTGTATCAACTATGTTTAGTAGGATAGAGCAATATATTTTTAATCCTGTAAACAATAAGTTTGTAGATCTCAAAAGTGAGTGAACTTGTATTGTCTATAATTTTTGACAAATTTCCAAAATATTTTATTTTTCTGAAGACATTTTATTTTTGTGCAGATTTAGCATTGTTGGTGATATTTTCAAGATTATTCTGCCTATTAATATGCCTGTTATGAAAAGATTTCATGTCTTATATTTTTTCTTTTTTTTTCATTCCTAATTTTTATCATTAAATCTTGATTTTTCAATTGATAGAAACATAATAACTGTCCTTTTATGATAACTCACCAAAATCATGCCAAAAGATTACGTAAAATACTCGCCAGTTGCTACAAATAAAACACATGCAAGAGTTATGTCCCTTTCGTTGACAACACGGAGTTGTGTCCCTTTAGTATAATTTTCCTTCTTTTTTAAAAAGTTAAATACCATTTTTCTGAAAGTATGCATACCTGTCAAGTCTCACGCATTTTTTTTTGCGTTAGACTCACGCATTTTGATACGGTCTCACGCATCAATGGAAAATTCTCACGCATTTTATGAAAGGTGAGAAATTTTATAAAAAGTGAATTTTTATAAAAGTGTGAACCTTTTGGCTAGTGATTAACAATTGTTGGTTGTTTATTTGTATGTATTCAGGATATTTTTACAGAACTTGGGAACTCATTATTTTTACAGATCACATACAGAACTTTTGAAACACATTTTAAGTTGGGGGTGGGGGCTTTTCCGGGCGAGTAGACCAGACACAAACTAAGGGACCAATTTAGCATAGACTTACATTGTAAATTGACACCCCCCCTAAAAAACTGGGGGGGGGGAGCATTTCTTCTAGCCAATAGAGTAAATGTTTAAATTTTCAGCCCTCTAGCTCCATTGGTGCATCCTGTATGCACCATACACACATAGCCAGCCAAACCATCTTAAAAGCTGAATAAACCTATGTTGACGGTTTCTAATTGACCTAAAGGTCAAAGGGAGGTAACTTTAATCAGTTATTTCCCTTTAAATTATATTCAATTTTTTTCATATGAATTTAAGAGTAAAAAAAGAATTAAAGAAAACAATGCAGATAGCAACTCTTCTGCCAAGAATAGATTAAATATTTGAAAGAAAGATCTAAAATCAGTTAAAAAGGCATTTATATTAACATTTCAACAATATTGAAATGTATACCCTGGGTGAGTTTATTAAAACCAGTGTATTCGTGGCAATTTTTTGAGAAATCTTAAGAATCAGGTGATTTCTTTTTTTTGGTCATGTATCTTTACATCACAGATAACATTTTATTTTAGTGTGAAAAAAAGTATACAATTTGTATATACAAGCACACATCATAACAATCATATTTACACAATATCTAAGGCCGTAATAAACATCATAATTCTTCTTAAAATCATTTGCATCTGTTGATAACACTACATAATCTGGTAATCTATTCCAAAGTCCCACCACTCTATTACTAAAAAAGAATTTTCTGATATTCAATCTACTTCTACCATATATGTGTGGCCTCTCAGTCCCTTGTACCCCCTTAGATTTACAGTAGGTCCTCACTTGTTAAACAATGTAATTTCCTTATAAAGTTGCTGAGAAAAAATGAAACTAAATACAGTAAAATATAAAAAGAGGTTGCTAGAGGTTCTCTGGATATTTTATACCTGTGTGAAAAAGAAACTCTGACTTTTGCTTCATTTGAGGTTTTTAAACAACAACTAGCGTTCCCTGTCTTGATAACATTTAGTACTAGAAGGACCAACCAAAAAAGACCAGTGGCTGTCAGTTATTTATAAGTTTTTTTACAATAGTTATAACAGTTTTTATCATAACAGTTTTTTTTACAATAAAATAAACAGTTTTTATAATAGTTATAATAGTTTTTTACAATCATTATAATAAGTTTTTTACAATCATTATAATAACAGTTTTTTTACAATAGTTATAAATATCAGTTTTTTAAAGGAAAAATATCTAAAGAGCTACAATCTCAGCTCAGATAATATAATAAAATACTATGGGTTCCAGAATTTTGGTATTTATTGATTATCATTGATTTATATTGTCAGTAGTAAAAGGATTTAACCAAATTTTGTTGTATTTTTATCAATTTCCATCAATTTAAATTAAAGAATTGTTTTTTTTGTTTCCATACGCGGAGCCAGAGAGAAAAAAGAAAATAGGTGTTTACCGTTCAGATAAAATCTTCTCTGAATCGTCTTCTGGTTTTATGTACTGAATGACATTTGATATTTTGCTTTAATCTTTAGGTAACGCTGCATAATTTGCATTTATCTATAAAGAAGCTCTATATGTAGAAATTCAGAATATAAAGAGGTGTGAAGCTATTTCAATTGTGTAATTTTCACAGAATTCAAATATTGTGTACAATCATCTTTCTCTTAAAAATAACGAAATAATAAAAGTTTTCTAAGGGAAGTAACTCTTGCATAAAATATAAAAGTTATTTCCCTTGTATGGCATGCAGGACCAACCAATACAGACTGTATTATAAGTTAGATTACTGTTGGAATCTCCACAAACTGTCACTCTGTAATGCTATGATGAGCAATTAGCTCGTTTGAATGACACATTGGAAGAGAAAAGACCTTTTTTCTGAGCAAGGAAGTTAACTGGTGGTTCTGCTGCATGAAAACATCCATCCTGATTTGGAATGCTTGTACAAGAATTTAGAATAACAATAAAATGTCGGCTGATCTGGCTAAAGAATTTACTGACGCAAACAAAAAATAATGTAATGTTTATGGTCACAAAAAGATCACATGTTAAAGATGGGCATACTGATAAATAGAGGTGAAAACCCAGAGGACGGGGAGAGACCAGGACTAACTGTCCAAGGCTAGGACTAGTGGGCCTGTCACCCCCTCCACAGGGACACGGTCAGTTGAATTCAGTGTTTCTAGAGTTGCACAACTTTTTGACGTGAAGTGTAAAAATATGAGATACATGCAACTTACAGAGTTTAAAAGAGAAACACAGTAGCAGATATACTTTGTCATTGTTTGACAACTCAAAATTCAGTTGACAGTAGATTTTGTAGTAATCACGTATCTTACAGTGCAAATTCCCAGAACATCGATACAAGTGAAATAAAAACGAACATAATATTTTAAATCAGACTTTGTTTTTTCTCAATGAATCAGTTGACTTTCATATCTGTTCCTTTCAGCAAAAGCCACGGCACACAAACAAAGAATGAACATCAAACGAAATCCGACCAGTTCCAACTATACACACCAGTGCAACACACAAGTTGTATGCGTATATGGGGTATCATCAAACCCCATAAAATAACAACAGATCACCTTTAGACTTTCACTTGTTTCACTACATGCAACACTCCTTGTCTGGTCAGCCGTTCCAACAAATTTAGGATATAAAAAAGTTCTCCCAAGAATTCATTGAATCAAAACTGTAATCATTCGTCTATGATAGAAGACACAATTTACCCAAAAGTAGTGCAAGGCCATAAAAAGCCAGCGGAAATACTCAGATGACTGAATAATGATGCTATGAATTTATAGGAATAAAAGATTTTGTCAAAAACGATGGAACCTTTTGTATTAACCTAATTCATATTTAGTGCTAATATCCCTCAATTAACATTTTCAAAAAATGTTTTTTTTATTAGGAATGACAGTGTTTCCAATGGGTGTAATCTACACACTCTTTAGGATTTACTCATTTTTTTTCTCATAAAAGTTGTTGGTGAGACGATTGAAGAAATATCTAGAAACATGGATCCAATTCAGTCATTTAAAGAAATATCTAGAAACATGGATCCAATTCAGTCATTTAAAGAAATATCTAGAAACATGGATCCAATCCTGTCATTTTATAGAAATATCTAGAAACATGGATCCAATCCTGTCATTTTATAGAAATATCTAGAAACATGGATCCAATCCTGTAATTTTATAGAAATATCTAGAAACATGGATCCAATCCTGTAATTTAAAGAAATATCTAGAAACATGGATCCAATCCTGTAATTTCTCAATATTTTATTGAATATTTATTATTGGTGTATGTAGGAGTGGATTACTGCATTTGATGGTGTACTTGAAAACACCCCCGGGCCCCCAATGTGGGGGGGCTTTATAGATAGTAGTTTACCTACTGCATTTCTACTGACAAATCTCATTAAACGCTGGGGGGTGTCGGCTCGAGGAGCCAAAAAGATTTAACATGCATGCACACTTGATGTTAAAATGGTGCATAAATAAAAAGGAATAAGAGAATTCATCAAAGAAAAACAGAAGTAAATACATAATTAATCACTGCTACCCACTGTTGCTGGGTTTTGGTTATTCATGTGTTTTGACATTTATATCTATCTATGTATCCAGACTTCGCCCAACCCTAACCGTTCATAGTAGAAACTTGAAATTTTGCACACACACACCCTTCAATGAGTAAGAAATATTCTTTTTTTTTTTTCTTTTTTTAAATTCCTCCCCATAATAGGTTTTTAGCGGGGGTTCAATTTCCAATGTAAGTTTATCTTAAATTGGCCCCATAGTTTGTGTCCAGCAGCATTCATTCTTGTTTTTGTTTATTTAAATCATGAATTTATGGTTCAAACCTTACGGCAGCATTTTCATTAAGGTAACTTAACCCATAAGAACCCACTGTGACACCAGTGTCACATACAATTTAATTGATCTACAGTCTCTTATATTATATTTTATCCTTGATTTTAACTCATGAAATGTAGTAAGCGACATCTACTGAACATCCTGTTGCAGTCACATGACTGTGTCAATTTGCTTATCCAGAATCCCACATAAATGTTCCTTCAAGTAGAAATGGGTCCGGGTTCTTATGGGTTTTAATTCTATCACCACCACAGCTTATTTTACGAGGTAAAAAGAAGCATATATGGGTGGTGGTGATTCATAATTTCCCTTGGAATGCTAGTTATTAATATAGTCATTTTCACTTTTAAAAACAAAACGAGGCCAAATCATTCGCAGTCGAAATATCTGCGGACCGAAACGTCCTACAACAAAGAGTCTCCATAGTTGAGGCAGATTCAAGGCCGAAACACTTATTTCACTTCATATCTAAACATTTTAAGGCAACAGAAACAGAAGGGAAATACCAGTGAATAAATGACTAAATCGGGTCAACTTTGTTTATTGATAGTTTTAGTCTATGTTGTGTATTTATTGAGGCTTTTGGTTTCAAATGAGAGAGGAACGTGACATTCAATAGCAGATGTAGCAGCCATAGCAATCACTTTCGGCAAAACATTTATCTAAATTGGGTTCTACACTAATTGTTTGGATATGGCTCAGTGGTAGAGCAAGGGACTGATGGATCAGAGGTTTAACCTGACCAAATAAGAACAAGAATAGGATTTCATCTACAGAGGAAGCCGTTTATTACAATCACAGTGTTATGTTATGATCAATACGAGACCTTTAAATTGTGTTAGTCTTACTTAAGATTTTGGCTTTAAAAGTATAAGTATAATTTTCGATAAGTCATTTTAGTTTTAATAAAATGTATTGTCTTGTTAAATTCTTCACACATTCAAAATGCGAAAAGTGATATATTTTGTCCCAGGATGTAGGCTTCAATTTTTGGTCGTCTGGGGTCAGTTTTGGTCAGAAAAGAATTTTACGGAAAGAAACCATTCCGCGATTTCATAGATAGTTAACGGAAGTGGCCGCAAGTAACACATAAAGAAACTCTGAGTTATTGATAGCAGAAACAAGGTGATAAGGGTGGCCGAGTTAGGAATGACACTTTGATAAAAAACAGATGTTTTGAAAAATAGTTAAGACGAATCAAAGACAGATAATAGATAAGTATAATTAGTGGAAGTAGAAACGGAAAGAAACAAGCTAGCTAGATCGATACAAGGGCTAAAATAGGACGTGACTTTGAGAACAGTGGTCAGTTGAGAAAGGGAGCGGGCACACGTATCTTGCCTACAGGGGCATGACCAAAATACACCTAAGTCCTTAGCGTCTCTCTCTCTCCATACCCACCATGTCATGTACACTATCTTCATCTCCCTCGGTGGACGGAATGTTTATATGTAAACAGACTTGTATTGGAAAGAAACTGCTATATGTTGTGATCATAATTCGCTTACTTGAGACAAGCGAAGAAAATAAACATACATGCTTTTAAAACACAGTGTCTCATCATCCTTCTGTTGCACGCTGTAATTCCTGCATCTGCTTATTGTATGTCTGCATGTTTACATAATAACAATGACTATGCAACAACGGATAATATTATCAAATGGTTATTGTTATCAAAATCAGTCTGTCTGAAACACTTAATTTTAATATAAAATAAAAAGGTCAATAAATTTCATATTAATTTTTATAATGTAAAGGTTTTTATAACAATGAATGTAAATTTATAACAATGAATGTAAACTGTTCCAATTTTTATATCCTTTGCTTAATGTTATCAGCCGGTTATTGTTATCTAGAAGACCCTGTTCCTAAGTGATCACAATAAACAGCTTCCACTGTAATTCATAAGCGTGAAGAGAATGACAAAAGGACAGATATGTTCATACTTGAATTCAACTACATGATACTGCAATTCATTCTCAGTACATTTATCATGTAAACAAACCCTAGAGCTAGTGTAATGAAATACACTCGGGTTGTGTGTTCATGTGTTTGCTTATCAGTAGGAAGGAGGGTACAGAAGACTGGAATTTGGGGAGATAGTATTATTAGCTTGAGGTTATCAGGCCCCAGACTAGAAAATAAGTCAAACAGGCAACAGAGGGAACAAAGAGCAATCAGCTCTGCTGAGTGTTTTTAAGGGTGTGCCGTGATTTCAAATCGGGCGGCAGTTTAGTCAGTTGGGGGGACAGAGCAAAGGGGTCAACAGCTAGAAGCTTGGCCTCTCACTCATGGTGAGGAGTGAGTAGGAGGAAGAAAACCAGTTTGCCCTGATTTGAACTGCTACCACCCTTGTCAGTCTTTCAGTAAAGTAAGAACTCGTTAGAATTTCAACAGAAACAGAATGCAACACACCGAACCGGCCCTGTGTCAAAGTTGTCAATGGAAATAAAAGGAACAACCATATTTTCTTTGAAGTTAATGAAGTTTGCCTTCTTTCTCTCCGGGCCATGTGGGAGAGGCTTTTGTTTCCACTCCACAGATTCATCCCTCACGTACAAGTGCAGCCCTAGAACGAGACGTCTCACATCGGAGAGAAAAAATGCTGATTATACTACACTAGCAATAATAGTCTTTTGAATTTCTTGGATGAAGTATTGTCATTACTAAGGCAGTGCCCATTCCAAAGGTGCATGTTTGGAAGGGGCCGGACTTTATGGTGTGTGGAGCAGCCTGCCATAATTTTCCATCTGTCATACAAAACTATGTCATCGAAGTATTTCGGTAACTTCAGTATTGCCAATTTAGATATTTTATATCTAAATTTAGATAATTCTAAAGAGTGGAAGTCAACAGAGATAATTTATAGAAAATATGAAGAAAGATATATAATCTGTAATTTTTTATTAGATTGATTGATTTAGCAGCATATCAACCCTTGATGGGTCATTTAATGCCAAAATCTGTTTAAAATTTTTTTAAATAAAGTCTTGTGACTTTGGTGAAAGGTTATTTTGTTTTTTTAAATATTCCTGCGACTTTGGTGAAAGATTATTTTGTTTTTTTAAATAGAGTCTTCCGACTTTGGTGAAAGTTATTTTTAAAAATAGTGTCTTGCGACTTTGGTGAACAAACAGTTGGCCCCTGTTTGGGGGAGGGTCTTACCCCTCTGCAGTTGATGCAGTCAGCATATTCTAAGCCCCAGCCGACAGGGCCGCATATTTTTATTAGAATTCTCAAGAACAACTGATCCAAATAAGTTTAAACTCGATACTGCACTGCCTTGTTCGTACAA
>VCCN01004649.1:3115653-3128085 GCA_006491835.1 Architeuthis dux
TCTTAATGTGAAACCGATTGTACTATCTGTTTTGGATCAATAGAAAAAACATTTATAATATCCACTCTACCGCTGGTATCAAGCATTCTCCAAAAATAACTAGTATCTCTTTCTCTCTCTAATGTAAACATTCTCACGCTCTGTGATACAACTTTTCTTCAAAAAGACATATGTTGGAACAGTTATAAAAGCTTTCCATGTCACACACTACTGGACATAAAATAGGTGTTCAGTTTTTGATTGTCTGTTTTTGATTGTCTGATTTTTTAAAATGTAATTATATGTATAGAAAATATGTCATTTTAAAAAAAGATTCTTTCTTAATGGACAACTCTGTCTATTCTCGCTGTCATTATGGAGAATGTGTTGCCACAGACAACTCCCATCGACACATGCTGGAAGAGCCAGGTGGTCTTGCATGATTCATCATGTCGTTGAACAGCTATGGAGCCTATTCGGCGAATGAGCTTCAATGCCTTGGGACCTATCAAGACAGACGTTTCGACCGCAACCGATTATCAAAACCAAATCATAAAGCTTATAAAGCCCTTTTAGAAGAATATTAAAAACATTTTTATTAAAAATACACAATACAAAACAAATTGCGTTGCACTATATAATCAACCCCCTTTCCAGGTGAGCATATGTGATCTTTTAAATGCATATCAGTGACTGATGTTTACAACATAGTTCTTTGTCCTCAGAAATGTCAAAAATTAACACCTGCCGTTAACTTTAATTTTGAATTATACGGTTCATTTCTTCATTCATACCTTATCGCTCACAGCCAGGCCAGTCAGAGGGTTCGGTGTAGGGGTAGGGGGAGAATGGGCCTCTGGCTTGCGTTATTGAGTGTAGTGTAGAGATCGTTCTCCCCCTTAGGAGGATTAACAGGATTGCCACAGGAGGTTCTCAACATCATCCCCTAGAGATTGGTTTCCATCTTAGGAGGATTAACAGGATTGCCACAGTAGACTCTCTGCATGATCCTCAGCTGCTTACAGCAACTGGTACACCCAGTTGGTCAACCATCTAGGTACTGACCAGGCTCTACATTGCTTAACTTTGGTGAACGTACGAGAACCGGGATATCCAACACGATTAACTAATTATATGGTTATTTGATGTTTGTGTTCCCAATGTCAAAATTAAAGGTATCAAAAAATATTAAAGGTATCAAAAATTGTTTAAAGCTAAAAAACATTTGTTGGGCAGTGATCACGAAAAATGTCTGAATTTTCAAAAGACAAGCATAAATCCTGCTGGACACAAACTAGTGATCAATTTAGCACAAACTTACATTGCAAATTGAATCCCCCACTAAAATCCAATTTAGAATGGGAATTTTCAGAAAACATTCAAAAGGTTTTTTCTAGGCATAATAAGGAGTAAATGTTGAAATTCGTCCTGAGGAGCTTTGGACCCATCCCGATCCTCGTGGCATTTGTCTCAGCGACAGGGATTTGGGATTCTCCCCGCTCAGGTCTCTAGGCACAGGGACATGGGATCTCCACCCCCTCTGCCTGCAAATCATAATTTGCCGCCATGGGGAGGCGAATAAAGAGAATCACTTTGTGGCCTTTTGGTTAAGATCAAAGTGTAGTATCTGTTCTTCAAAACTGCCATGGCCTCGAAGTTCAGAGAACCACAGCCCTGCGGGGTCTGTGTGGCATGCTGGGAGAAGTTGCACAGGATATCTTGGCCAGCTGGTCGGGAGGCGATCACTATTAGCATGCTCAGGATTTGTCCTGAGAAGCTTTATCTCGGTCGTGGCAAGGATTTGGGATTCTCCCCCCTCAAGTCTCTAGTCACGGGAACATGGGATCCCCCCTTCCCCCCTACTGAATTCGGCACTAAATGACCCACCTAGGGTTGATGTGCCGTTAAACAAAACAATCAATCAATCAATCTACTAACCCAATAACAATCTCTAAGAATTATTATACACTGATTTACTTGAACTAGTGTTCTCATCTTGGTTGTTTTAGTCACAATGTTCCGGCCATTGTACTCTCCAGCCCTCTTCAGGTGTCTGTCGTGATTGGTAATCTTCCGGGAATTTTGAGCTAAACCCTTTATTCAATTCATGGAGGTAGATTGATCTGATTATGCTAGAGGATATCTCATATCAGTTAATTCTTCCTTGTGATGTTGCATGTCTGTCTCTTCCACTCAACCAGAGTATATGACTTTTTGCATTATCCATAGTAGTGTAACCAGGAGGTAGGATTTTAGAGTCTTGAGCTTAACTCTCAAATTCATATAAGAAAATTTAAATGTTAACATCAAGAGGAATATATACTGTTCAAAGTTACCTGCCTTGCCACTTTAGGCGACTTTATTTATTTATTTATTTTTTTTTTATTCTATCTGTCATAATAATTTTAACAAACTTTATTTCCACCACAGAAGAGTTCCACTGTCAATTAGGAGTGGTTCCAAGCGGCTTAGACATTAAGAGTCAATGTCCTATCTTTCTTAATTAGCCAGACATCTGTGTATAATAATGATAATTCCTCATCTCAGGAATTCAGACAAAAGTCTCTAAGAATGTTGATAAAATATGAAAGCACCCTTCTTGGTTCAGACATCACAACAAAATAAATAAAGTATCCCAGATGAAACTAACATGGTTTTAATGAAAGTATATGTATTAGAAACTGTCAACCAAAACTGTCAACATAGGTTTCTTCAGTTTTCAAGTTGGTCTGGCTAGATATGTATGTATGTATCATGTATACAGGCTGCACCAATGGAGCTAGAAGGCTGAAAATTTAAACATTTAGGCGAGAGAAGTGATTTATTCATTGATCACCCTTTTTTCCAATTCTTTAACTGATCACTCCCAAACATGGCTTGCTGCCAAAAGATGTTGGTCACGTCACAGTTTCTATTGAGAGACTAACCAGACCTTTGCAATGTAAGTTCATGCTAAATTGGTCCCTTAGTTTTTGTCTGGCAACATTCACGCTTTTTTTCTTAAAATTCTTTTTGTGATCACTGCCCAACAAAAGCAAGAGAAGTGATTTTTTTGTTGATCACCCTTTTTTCCAATTCTTTAGCTGATCACCCCCAAACATGGCATGCTGCCAAAAGACGTTGGTCACGTGACAGTTTCTATTGAGAGACTAACCAGACCTTTTTTCTTTTTTTCCAGATCTTTGCAATGTAAGTTCATGCTAAACTGATCCCTTAGTTTTTGTCCAGCAGCATTCATGCTTTTTTCTTAAAATTCTTTTAGTGATCACTGCCCAACAAAAGGCAAGAGAAGTGATTTATTCATTGATCACCCTCTTATTCCAATTCTTTAACTGATCACAACCCAACACAGCATGCTGCCAAAAGACGTTGGCCACATGACAGTTTCTATTGAGGGACTAATCAGACTTTTTTTTCTTATTTCTTAGTTAAAAGAAAAAAAACATTTTTGTTTGTTTTGAATATAAACAAACACAAATATGCATCTCTAATGCCAGACGTTAATCCAGTAATTACCTACATCCAGATAGGTAAGAATATAGAAAAAGTTTATAGTAAATACTTACTCTGTTTAGTCTGGCACAGAGCCAACAAAGTGGGACACCTGGGGGAGACTGTAGGGATTGAACTCACTACAGTAGGAGTCTAGCCAGCCAACCCTGGGAAAGCTGAACTTCAGAGCCCTTTCAAGTATATTACAGTCTGGGTCAAAAGTAATGCCCGATTTGTCCCAAAATTAACGCCAGTACAATCTAAGGGGAGCAACTATTTAATTGCTGGGTTCTTGTGAATTGCCAAGTCTAGCCAGCCAACCAGGGTCCACCATAGGGTTCCTGGTTCCCCTTGCAAGCTGAACTTCAGAGCCCTTTTAAGTATTATTACAGTCTGGGTGTCAAAAGTAATGCCCGATTTGTCCCATCTAAGAGGAGCAACTATTTAATTATTGGGTGCATTCCAAAAGGTCACGTTTTTAGATGACACCAGTGACCTCAGCTACTACGTCATGCTGAATTGTTCTGTGAACATTTCTTTTCAAAACGAAGTATAATTTTATAAAATTACCTCCATGATTTGAAAAAAAATTTTGTTTAAATAAATAGTTTTAAACAAAACGATAAAGTAATCTCAGGTGTTTTTGATTTAAAACAATGTTAAGGAACAATATAATTAAAAAAAATAAGAAACAACTCCATTTGAATTAATCAACACTTTATTTCTATAATAATTTTGAGGGAAACCAAGAAGTGCCAGATCATTCGATTACTTTGTTACTGTTTTGTTTTAAACTGTATTTATTAAAAAGAAAAACACTTTTTTCAAATCAATGTATGTCATTTTATTAAATTATAATTCATTTTGAAAAAAAATGTTCAGAAAATGTTCACAAAACAAGTCGGAAGCACCCAAATTGTTTTGATATTCCACATGTTTTATATTCAAATTATTCAGCATGACATAGTAGGTGAGGTCACCAGTGTCTGCCAAAAATGTGACCTTTTGGAATAGGCGAAATTTGGGTCCCAAACAAGTCACAAGCACCAATTGTTGCTTTTAATAGTAATTTAATAGTTACTTGCCTTAGAATTGGCATTAATTTTGGGACAAATTGGCATTAATTTTGGGACAAATCAGGAGTTACTTTTGTCCCACCCTGTATTATCTTATTTATACATTTATTAACTTGTGACCTCACCTCACATAACTTATCTTACCCTTCCTGGCTATTGTGAGCACTATCTCCCTAAACTAGCTAGGCTTGACTGAGCTTGTCGTTGGTCATGAGAATTTCCTTTGCCAATTGTTTCTCTTAGTTAAATAATTTCTATTGTGGTGAAACTGTCAGATATGCCTGAAAAATCTGACTTCACATCAGGGAATTTTCTTATTTCAACTGTTTTTTATTGTTTAATTTATTCATTTTCCCCCATTTGTATTTGCAAAGTTGCTATTGTCTCAGACACATGACAGGCCTTCCCCTAGCACTTGGCGCCCTGGGGTCAACGATTACTCTTTTTTCTACAAGTTTAAAAATGGCATGAAAAAAAGATCATTGTTTTTACAATTATTTTAATTTTAATGTATTTTAATTACAATTATGTTTTATTTTTAATTTAATTTTAATTTTAATTATGTTTTAATTTTAATTTTAATTACAATTATGTTTTTACAATTACAATCTACACAAATTAGAGGCAAATTTAAAACCTCTAAAAAGACCCCAAATTCTAAATGAAAATCTAGATCAGAGTTGAATTTAGGGATCAGTTAACTTTTAATTTCATACAAGAAAATTTAGATGTTAATACAAAGGGGAATAAATACTGTTCAAAATTACTTCCCTTCCAACTTTAGGTAAAAGTTTTATTTATTTTATTGCTTTATTTTTTAATCTATCTGTCATAATAATTTTAAAGAAATTTTGTTTTTGCCACCAAAAAGTTCCGCTGTTGATTAGGAGCAGTACCAAGCAGTTCATGACATTAAGAGTTAAACAGCAGCTTTAGGGCCTCAAAGTCTGAAGGGGAATAATCTTATTATATAAAAGCTAATGTCACTTTTTTTGTTTGTTGGTTTCTGTCAAGTTAAAGCAAACAGAAAGAGATTGATTGATTGCTTTGTTTAGCGGCATATCAACCCTTGATGAGTCTTTTAATGCTGAAATCAGTTTAAAATTCCAAAAAATAGAGTCTTGCGACTTTGGTGAATAATTATTTAAAAAAAGATTTTTAATAGAGTCTTGCGACTTTGGTAAAAGGTTACTTTTCCTTAATTAGAGTCTTGCGACTTTGGTGCAAAAACAGGTAGCCCTGTTGGGGGGGGGTCTTACACCTCTGCAGGAGATGCAGTCGGCGTATTCTAGGCCCCAATCGACAAAGCCGAAACAGAAAGAGGAAGGGGAAGGGGGTAAGGCAAAGCTTGTGTCTGCGTGTTCGCATACACTAAAGCACATAGCTGTGTGTTTGTGTCTACATCACTACTACTACTGATGTATTTGTACAGACAGGGACAGAAAACAAATATAGGCATCTCTGATTTTTCATGTATAAAGCTGATGTATTTTATCATTAAAAAGATTTGGGTTTTTTTGCCTTATTGTTTTAAAATTATTAATATGAAAATATGAAGAGTTGTAGAAAATTGAAACAGAGTATCTGACTTTTTGCAATACCCATAGAGTCTTAAGCTTAACTCTCAAATTCATGGTATATTTTTAAAGAAACAGTCACACATGTGTTTGTTCCCAGTTGAGGGCTTATCCAGTCGTATTCTCTGTTGTGTCTGTCATCATTCTCCACTTATACCCTCAGTGAGGTTTGTAAGCTTGGGTTAATGACAGATATTAACAGATTAAAAATGCAACAAAATATTATATACTTACAGATGTTATGATATGTGTTTCCGGACACCTGGGCGGAAATGTAAGTGAACCCAGTCACCTCAGGAAATAGGTATATTGTCTAAATATTGTCAGTGTTCAAAACAGGAAATGGAAACCAGTGATTGACGCCATGATTCACACCACATAGGTGTTAGAGAAACCTATAAAGCAGACCCAAAGAAGAGAACAAAGCAGACAAAAATCTCGACACTCAAGGAAGAGACAGACATCAGCGGATCCGAAAGGCACAAGACCGCTGTCCCTGTTGGGGACAGACTGGCGGTTCTCCTTATCATCTTTCTCCCACTCTCCACTCTCCGGCCGACAAAGATGTATGTTGTGTAATAAAAATATGTCCAGATATTTTTACAAGCAAGTCTTTGAGTTTCCTTTATGATGAAGTCCAGCATCTGCTATGCAACACAGAGATCCTTTATTCATATTAATGACCGCAGTCAACGTGTGTCCTACACCGAGCTCTTTAAAACAGCACCCCCTAGCGGAAGTCTTCTGCCTAAAGGGAATAACCCATGATACTTAACAAGGTTGTTGCAGGGTTAGGAACAAATGGGCAATTGTTAGTAAGACCCACTTCCGGCTTGCCTGGTATACCCCAATGATCACTCATCTTACAAGAACCGTTGTATCCAACGTGATTTGGCTATAATCCCTTAGCCTCGTGGAGAGGTTCCTCAATTCTAGTCCTTGTGTTAAGTGCTTAGCAGAGAGGCATTGAGTACCATTTTAAAAGTCTTTGGTATGGCTTGGCAGTGGATTGAACCACAGGCGAACACTCTACCAGTGTGCTACAGTGATCAGCTAACCCTTGCTAACGGAGCTTTCTACACCTTAAGATTTCAACCATGTCTAAATGTGTCTGTAATTTCAACACACATTCTAGAATCCAATTAGCTTGTGTTAAAAGATTCACATTCCTAGAGAGTACAGTTTGGGATTTTGACAAAAAAAATTAACAAATTTAAAGATAGAAAAGAAAACAGGTCTGATTAGTCACTCAATAGAAACCGTCACATGATCTTTTGGCAGCATGCTGTGTTGGGGCGATCAATTAAAAAATTGGAAAAAGGGGTGATCAATGAATAATTTACATCTCTTGCCTTTTGTTGGGCAGTGATCACTAAAATGTTTGAATTTTAAAAAAAAACAAGTGCGAATGCTGCCTGACTCAGAGTGAATACCAGACACAAACTAAGGGATCAATTTAGCATAAGCTTACATTGCAAATTAAACCTATTTAGTAGGATAATTTCCAAAAAAAGAAAAAAGATTTTCTATACATAAGGAGTAAATGTTGAAATTTTCAGTCCTCTAGCTCTTTTGGTGCGGCCTGTACACATGATACATAGTCGGCCAGCCAGACCAACTGAAAAACTGAAGAAACCTATGGTGACAGTTTTGGTTGACGGTTTCTAAAAGCACTCTGAATCTATCTAAAATGTAATCTTGTCAGTGCAAATAACTCTAGATGAGTAAATGCTAGAAACGTGAAACTATTTCAGTAGATAAACTAGAAACAGGCAAAGTCTTATTATTTCTATTAGATGAAGTATTATAAACCATTATTATTAATACTAACTACCATTTTCTTCAATCTTTAGTGGCTTTTTATCACAACTTAACTTAGGCCGTCGACCTATGGCTATGAGTAAACAGCACGGATCAGAAATAAAGAATAAAGAATAAAGAACAAGCCTACATGGTCAAACTTTGTTCCTAATTCTATTCCAACTTTTGTATTGTATATATAATAGATTTGTAGATATACAAGATTTCTCAGTTTGGCTCAGTTGGTAAGAGAGCAGCCTAGCAATCATTTGGTCGAGATATCAAATTGTTGTATAGCCATCTGGGTCCGCGGGAGGAAAGTCCAGAACTTGGAGAAAGGGGAAGATTCTAAACTTGTTTATAAAAATATGAGGATATATTTTTATTTCATAAGATACATTGTGTCGTGGCGGAGAATGAAGAGTGGGAGAGAGATAATGAGAGCCGACAGACTGTTGCCAACAGGAGGACTGGCGTCGTGCTCCCAGGCCCAGCTGCTCTCTGCTTCTCTGAGGGTCTCCTGTGTCTCTCTGCTTCCCGAGGGGGTCTCTCTGTCGCTTTTATCGGGTTCGAAAACCAACACTGAATTTCCAGCTTGCCATCCGCAATCAGGGTACAGTCAATATCCTGTTTATGACCTTTGAACACCCGGTGTGTCTGTTTCCAGCCCCAGTTTGGGGTTATCGTCGATATCCTGTTTATAAGTTCCAACACCTGTGGCCTTCTGCTTCCAAGCCCAGCTGCTGTCTCTCTGGCCTAGGCTGATTTTTCAGCCCGCCATCTGCAGTCAGGGTCAATATCCTGTTTATGACCCCTGAACCTCTGGTGCGTCTGTTTCTGGTATAACTTTGTTGTCGATATCCTGTTTAACTTTCAACACCTGTGGGGGTCAAATCTGTGATCTCCGCTCACGGCCACGTAAATATCCAACAAAATCATGGTAGGGAAATGTTAATTTTATATATCGGTTTAACATGATGGGATAGACAAACAATGAAGAGTTTACTCTGCTAAATTAGGTGAGGATTGTTCTTGTTCTTGATGTTGTTGTTACAGAGGGAAAACAAAGTCAACTCCAACTTGGACTCGAGTTTGACAACCAACATGGCACCGGAGATCGGGAATAAGAGTTAGATTTGATCTTCTGCTGAGCCGTAGAATTTGCATAGCTCAGACTGTTAAGAGCAGCCGGGCGTTTACCAGGCTTCCCTTTTACAGTTTACTCACCATAACAAAGTTATAATGAAAATAGACACAACAGAGGTTCAGGGGTCACAAATAGGATATTGACCCTGACTGCAGATGGCAGGTTGGAAAATCAGCATTAATTGTTTGAGCCCCATAAAAGCCCGAAAGACACAGGACTCCCTCAGAGAGACAGCAGCTGGTCTTGGGAGCACAAGGCCAGTTCCCCTGTTGGGAACAGTCTGTCGGCCTGGGTCAAGTTGTGATAAAAAGCCACTAAAGATTAAGATGAAGGAAAATAGTAGTCAAAATAATTACGGTTTACAATACTTCATCTGATAAAATAAAAATAAATAACAGTTAACTCAATCTGAAGCTTTTAGATCTTCTATATGTTTTTTCAATCTTTCTTTGGCCACGAGCCAAAATTGTTTTTATATATTTTCATTTGATGCACATTTAACAGATAAAGAATGTAAACGACTTTTTGTGCTGAACCAGCAAGAGAAATAAATGTTTGTTTTTTTAATAAAGAGAAAGGATTTTCACACTTTGCTCAAAACATTCTTGATAGAAAACCAAACGTTAAACCACAATTCTTTTTCTTATAAGTAACAATATCTCTGAGCATCACGATTCCAAATATGTAAAATGCTATAAACGGGAAACTTCCAGAGACAAAACAGACAGATACAGCGAGAGGAGGGTGGTGGGATGCAAAACCCTTTGAAGACGAAATCTTGATAGAAACCAGTAATAAATGATAAGAAAAATGAGGTACAGTAAGTGCAAAAAGTATCCGAGGCATTTAAAAAAAAACTTCATTTTAACCTTTAAATTCATATTAAAAAAATTGATTGACAATATCAAGGGAAATAACTTCTGATTGAAATTATCTCCCTTTGACCATCAAGTAAATTTTTTTTTAAATTTTCTATTCAATTCACTGAAGAGGTCCATTATTTTTAATTCTTTAATTGAAGAGTTCCACTGTCAATTACAAGTGGTTAAAAAGCGGTTACAAGTGGTCCATGAATTTAAGAGTCAACATCCTTATACGGCTTCAAAATTGACAGAATTTGGACCAAAGATTAAAAAATAAAAAAATAAAAAAACAGGTCTGGTTAGTCACTCAATGTCACGTGACCAATGTGTTGGGGGTGATCAATTAAAAAAATGGGTTATCAATGGATAAGTTACTTCTCTTGCCTTTTGTTGGATCACTAAAAAGTCCAAATTTAAAAAAAAAAAACAAGTATGAACACAGCTGGTCACAAACTAGGGATCAATTTAGCATAAACTTACATTGTAAAATGACACCCCCCCCCCACATCCACACACTAAAAACCTGTTATGGGGAGAAAATTTATTTAAAAAACAAACTTTTTTTAAAACATAATAAGGAGTAAATGTTGAAAATTTCAGCCCTCTAGCTCCATTGGTGCAGCCTGTACGCACAATAGCCAGCCAGCGTGACCAACTTGGAAACTGAAGAAACCTATGTTGAAAGTTTTGCTGACAGTTTCTGATACTGAAACAAGATTGGACATTGAAAAGTTATGTACAAAAATAAGAAATCTTTGGTCCAAATTCTGTCAATTTTGCACTCACTATATATTCAGAAGCTGTTTTGAAGCTGTATAAGGATTCAAATGGTTCTTCGGACGATTGAACTCCAATTGTTATTTGTGTTGTAAACACGATGTTTCGGCCGATCCATTCTTCGGCCTTCTTCAGGTGTAAAATCCGAGTGTGATGGGTTAAACAGAAATTATGTTTAAAGGCATGTAGCCCTTATAGCGCATGGTCCAGTGTTTCTGTGTCTTTGTCCTGTCAGGTTTAGATTTGTTGAGAAGTGGAAGCCATATAGTTCAATCGTCCAAAGAACCATTTGAATATTAATGACCCTTCGCAAAACTGTAGAAAATATCTGTATAAGGATGTTGAAGGAACTTGTTGAAATGTATCAGGTACTCTTTGCACTCACTATTTACATATGAGTTTTCGTTCATTTTGGTTAGGGCAGAGGTTCTCAATGTGGGGAGAATCCCCCACACCCAACCCGGAGAGAATTTTAGGGGGGGGGGATAGGGACCACAGATTTGCAGAATTAAACTGTCGGAATATTGATCTCTTGACATTGCTAGAAGAGTAGAATGACTTTTCTATTTTATGAGCAATCCAAGTGAAAGTGCTAATGTAGAAAAAATAAAAGGTTTTCAATATTATATGCACATTATTTGGAATGTAACTTTTGGGTGAGACAATCTTGGAAGTCGGAAATGATATTCTGAAATATGGTGAAAAGGGTGCAGGGGCAGAAAAGGTTGTGAACCAATGAGTTAAGGTGTTTCAACTGCTTTAAAACTGTTTCTATACAATTTTGTTAACTATGGCAGATACCATATAATAAAAATAAGAAAAATAATGATGATGATGATGGGATTTTATATCATAGAATCCATTAGAAAACTCAAATGGCAATGGGCTGGTCATGTTGCAAGAATGTCAGACAATCGCTGGACATCACGACGTGGATCCCCAGAGATCATATGCGAAACTGTGACCGGCAAAAAATAAGATGGTGCGACGAAACAGAAGAATTACTAACTAAGTGCTGGGTACAAAAAACAACACATCACTCCTTCTAGACTGTTTTTATCCTAAGGACTTTGACACAGGAAAGGATAGCCAAAAAAATGAGTTAGTGTGTGTGTGGGGGGGGAGGTTGAGACAAATTCATATGAATTAGTTTATTTGGTTCCTTTAGTCAATGATTACCATTTAGATAATGAAATTGCTAAATACAGCATGTGAACAAAAAGTTCAGAAAGTATTGGCTCCGCGACACCCATGATCAAGAGGTCTGGCAAATCTTGGGGATAGGTCTATGTCCAACAATGGACACTAAAACTCTGCTGCTGCTGCTGCTGATGATGATGAATGATTAAGATTCCTAAAGCAAAACTAGCAGGATGTTCTTCAAACTAATCTATTCATGTTATACTAAGTCCCATAATAAGTTAATTTTCACACTCATTAGAGAGTGACCTAATGAGTAGGTTTTATTTATACAAGGTCGGGGAAAGTGTCCAGCTATTTTGAATATCTCGAGAACAAGTTGCATGGCCTAGATGTAACTAGGCAACCAATCAGAAGGGACCTTACTGCGCATGGGTGAACACTCTCCCCATGGGGTTCCTCGGTTGGCATTGAGATGCCATTGAGTGAGACTGTGTCCTGTGTACTGCTCTTTACCACCGAGCTAAGAGTTAGCTCGATGGTAAAGAGCAGGACTGCGTATAGGTTGCTTCCAGAGTGGA
>VCCN01004649.1:3178011-3191132 GCA_006491835.1 Architeuthis dux
GGATGAATAGGAAGAAGAGTTATTATTAATAATAGAGGCGTCCCTCGATATAGTGCAGTTCATGATAAAACGTGGGTGGGTCATGGACCCCAATATTTATTAGTTCAGTAGACCGTGAATATAAAACAGTTTCATCAAATGATTACTTAATATGACTAAAATATTAAATTTTTTCAATTTGCAATTAATTAAAATACAATTTATTACATAGTGTTTTAAACTTAATTTTGATTGATTTTGTGATGAAAACAACACCTTCGTTCACCAGTGAACTTGTTTTGGTTCTCGTAATTGTTTTTTTGATTATCCTTGATTCAGTTATACAGCGGTCACCTTTCTTGGACCCGAATACCCCCCCCCCCCGTTATAAAGGTGGACTACTGTACGAGTAAAAGGATGATGATGATGAATGTGAGTTGATCTGACTTTGTCTCCTCTCCCTGACATCGTATCGTTTCCCATTGATCTTAATTGCACCAATCACAATAGCAGCCGTCGCGGTGGCGAAGACGGCAGCAGGAGATCTGAGACTCATTCTGCTATCACTGCTATCACGACTAATGCCGCTGCTGCTGCTGCTACAGCCCTCGTCAGCGTTCGGCCTTTGTGCGTGCATCATTCCATTTGCACAAGTCATCACAGTGCGGCTGTCAATTCAAAGTTTTGGCCTTGTCTATAAAATTGCACAATTCCATTCCATTCTGATCATTGCAGTATAAGCACATTGCCCGAAAACTGAATTACTTGCAGGTAATTATATTCTACGATTATATTCAGTAAATACATTCCAACTATATTTGTCATCATTAGGATTGTTAATAATTGTTATTATTATTATTATTATTGCTATTTGCAATTAGCTAAGATCTCAATTGTGTTAGTGTTGATGAGTTTTGAAAAGAGTTCTAATCTAGGCTCTATTGAAAAGTGAATTTAAAAAAACATGACCTAAGATGTAAAAAGATTGCATAAAAATTAATCATATAAACATGAAAAAAATTAATTAATACATGGAATTTATTATTTGCAATTAGTTAAGAACTGAATTGTGTTAAAGTTGATTACTTTTTTAAAAAAAGATTTCTAATCTAGTCCAATTAAAAAATGAATAAAGAAAAATATTATCTGAGATGTAAAAAGATTGCATTAAAATTAATTATAAAAAAAATGAAAAAGAATTATTTGTACATGGAAATTAAGATATAAAAATGATATAAAAAGGGTATTAGATTACTTCCTGCAGGAAATAAAGATAATTTTGCTGAAATATATTCAAAATTGTTTATTGCATTAAATATTAAAATATTTACTAACTTTCATTTCAATTATAAAATATCAGAATTCTATAAATCCATTCTTTTGAGCATGATTTTTGAAAAAGATTTTTACTGCTCATTTCTAAATTTATCCCATTCAAACAATGAATTGCTAATTAATCAAATACGTATCCCTTTAAGCTGTGAACATCAAATATATAACCTACAATTGAACAAAAAAGTTTTTGTAATATAGCAATACTTTTCAAAACCTTTACTCAATCATTTTGACAGATAGAGAAATATTTTTGAAAAAGAAAAAGTTAATAACTCAAATACAACATTATTTGCAAAAAAAAAATAATAATAATTAGGGCAATTAGATACTGAAATATTGTTCACAATAAACTTTGAAATGTCTTTTCTTCCATTTCTTTGCAAAATAACTCCTGCTGATTTGAAAAAAACATAACCAGTGTAAAAACAATTTTCCCCCTCAAACAAATATTTTTATTATGTGCTGATCGTCTGCTGGTAAAATGATTTGTACAATACTTTAAACCATTACCATACTGCACTGTTCAAATGTGTTCAGACATGTTGAGTTGCTCATGTTGAGAATTTAACTCTTTTGTATTTCAATTTAATGCTGTTTTAGACAATTATATCCCAATACATAAATATATTGAAAAGTGATTTTGTGGTGATAAAAAAAAAGGGAGCAAGATTAATCAAGAAATTATATAAATAGTTTCATTCTTACAAGAAAAAAATAATTTGTGATTAATTTTTTTAAAAAGCAAAAAAATGAAGACCATTATTATTAAATTTTACTACTATTTTCCTACATCTTAATTTTTTTAGATGCTTTTTATCACAAAAAAAACTAAGATGAAAGTAAATAGTAGTCAAGAATTAATAACTTTATAATACTTCATCTAATGAAGATTAATAATAACAAAAATATATTGAAAAGTGATTTTGTGATAATTTTTAAAAAAAGGGTGCATGATTAAACAAGAAATTATATAAAAAGATAATTTTGAATAGTTTCATTCTTACAAGAAAAAAATAATTTGTGATAAATTTTTTAAAAAAGCAAAAAAACAAAGACCATTTCATTAAATTTTGATTACTATTTTCCTACATCTTAATTTTTTTAGTTGCTTTTTATCACAAAAAAAACTAAGCTGAAGGAAAATAGTAGTCAAAAATTAATAATTCTTTATAATACTTCATCTAATAAAGATAAATAATAACAAAAATATAATAAAGAATTTCAAATTATATCTACATCTCAAACTGAATACATTTTTATTGATTTTAAAAAGGCAATTAATGAAAACTATTTTCAATATCTTTTTTTCTGCTATACAACTTGACATTCCACTCTGCAAAAACAAATTCAGCCTTTGTACAAAATTACCTTATTTTTCATACAAAAAATAATACAAATAAAATCCCTTTATATTCTGACCTAAATGCAAGAACAGTTTTATATCTGTGTTCTCTACTGTCTATTATAGTTAATTCTTGTATAAAGTTCTCATTGTAAACAAAAGGCTATTTTCCAAAATGGCTGATGAAGACCCTCTTCCTCCTCCTCCCCACAACTTAATTCCGTAAATATCTCATCTTCAAATCTTCCATTCTTTGCTCTTCTGTAATAATTGAACATACCTGACTGATAAATTGAACAAAAAAATGGCTAATATGGAACAGTTTGCTCCTTAGAAGGACTAAATACTTTTAACGATTATTTTAGGAAATTAACTTTTGATTTAAACTTTTCATGGACTAGTTCAATATAAAAAGCAATATTTTGAAGGAAAAGGGAATTATTTTTCAACTAACGGAAAAAAATGTTCATAATTCACTTGTGATGTTCTTTATATTTTGAGCTGATAAACTGACTGAAACTTTGTAAAATCATTAGCACCAAAAAATGGTTGCACTGATGTTTCAATTAATTTATAAGAAATATAGCAGATTAGAAAATGTGTGGATATATTCTCCCAAAAAGAAACCAAGAACAGACTCTGTTAAAAACTTGCAACATTGTTTACACAATTTTTGATATTTTTTTCTAACATTATTGACAAAATTACAGAATTTCATTAAAATTTCAATATTTCATAAAAAATGCAAATGCATTTCTATAGTAAAATTATTTATAATGCATTTTATATATAAAAAAGCTGTATCCTGTCAGTAACAAATGCTTTAATTCCTGACCACTGACAATCCCTTTCTTCCTGATTTTCAATGCATTTCTATAGTTAAATCATTAGTAATGCAATTACTTTATAATACTCCCCTCACTTTTGACCCCTAAAAGGGGAAAAAATGTTTCCTCTCCCTTTTGAGCCCAACTTTCAATAAAAAGTGTCATCGGAATATGAAACCAGGTAAAAAACGCAACAAAAAATGTGTGATCAGAAAATGAGTCCAGGTAAAGAAACGCCTTACAAAAAAAGCGTGATCAGAATAACTTCTCTTATGACATCACAGCGTTCTATTACGATGTCATGAAAAATAGGTCAGAAATATAAACATTGTAAATTTCTCTCTCTCGCCTCCCCTTTCTATGGATGCTTTCAACCATTTTCATTTTTGGTCTTAAAGAAAGTGAATTTGGCTCTCATAGACCTCTCAACATTCATCGCAGGTAAAAAAGACTGGTAAAAGGGCAGGTAAAAAAGACTGGTAAAAAGAATTTTGTTTTAACTTTTCTTAAGATTGACAAATTGCAAGTTTACTTACTAAAATGGCAGGTAAAAAGGCTGGTAAAAAGGGCTGGTAAAAAGAATTTTGTTTTAACTTTTCTTAACATTGACAAAAGTTTACTTTTTTTCAAAATAAGTTTAACTTTAATTACTTTGCCTTTATCACCAAATCTTGCAATAACATATCAATTATAAATAGTTTATCTAATTAATACCAAATGCCCTTAAAAAATACACTGATTTTTAATTCAAAGAACTTATTACCTACTTATACTTAAGCAGATTGAAGAAAAACTAAAACCTTTAAGAAGATTATTTAACATGTTCAAGTGTAAACAACACAACCTGAAAACTAGAGATGATCTATCATGATCTTCAAATTCTTTTGAAAATCAGCACACACACACACACACACACACACACTTACAAGGAATGCAATGCAGGTACACAATCCTTTATCTGAAATTCTGAAAACTGAAAAGTTCCAAAAACCAAATATTTTTTTCCACGGAAGAAAAGTTTGGAAAAAGGGGTGATCAATGATGTATAATCTCTTGCCTTTTGTTGCATCAGAAAAATTTGAATTTAAAAAACAAGCATGAATGCTGCTGGACACAAACTAAGGGACCAATTTAGCATAAACATACATTGTAAATTAAACCCCCCTCCATACACACGCACACAAAAAAAACTTATTTCGGGGGAATTTAATAAAAAAAATAATTTCTTTTCTAGACAATTTAAGGAGTACATATTTAAATTTTCAGCCCTCTAGCTCCATCAGTGCGTCCTGTATGCACGACACATACATAGATAACCAGCCAGACAGAATCACTCAAAAACGGAAGAAACCTATATTGACAGTTTTGGTTGACCATAGCAGGTTAAAGAATCTAAAAAGAAATACACCAAGAATGAGTTGCACAAAAAAATCTGTTTTCAGCCCTCTAGCTCCATTGGTGTGTTCTGTCTGCATGACATGTACATAGATAGCCAGCCAGGCAGAATCACTCAAAAACTGAAGAAACCTATGGTGACAGTTTTGGGTGACCATAGTGGGTTAACTCTTGAAGTCCTAAAGAGCATGAGGCCACACGTAAACAAACATGACCGAAAATCCTAAAATGCACAAGGCCGCACAAGTCTTTCCTGCAATACTGCCAATTTTCACAACAATCTTCCTACAAGTAAAGACACTATAAACATTTGAATAAAAAAAACATTTTTTGACACTTTCTGCTCAATCAGTGCGTCCTGAAAAAAGGGGCAGGTAAAAAAAGGCTGGTAAAACGGAAGTTAAAAAAAGGCTGGTAAAAGGACTGGACTTTGGACCTAGAAAATTTTGGTTTGTGACAAATACAGTTAAACAATCTCTTATCAGAAACCTTTGGGACCAGACACTTTTCAGAATTCAAAATTTTTATCAGGAATGGCAATTTAAATCGATAATGGCAGATGCTTCCTTTTCTGTTTCTCACTGTTACCCAAGGGGGAATCTGCAGCTATTTTTAAAATTTTCAAAATCTTCAAAGTCAAAAAATAAATAAAAAATAAACAAAATAACCATGAGCAGCAGAGGCACGTCTGACTAGTGGGAGCACTGAAACACAACTGTGTGGCGTGGGTTGGGCCAAGGCCATCTCAAAATAATAACTTCCGTTATGCTCTAAGGCCTTTGAGACAATCTTGGTTGAACGTGGGTCGCTAAGAATTAAACAAGGGATCAATCCCTCCAGATAGCAAAAAGATGATGAGGTGTGGGGTATTGAGACAAAGTCATATGAAAATGGATCAAGTTTATAAATTCTATTTTTTTAACAAAAGAATATTCCCTAAATGCCAAAAGTATTAAGCATTCCTCATCTAAGAAGCCAAAACGATCAGTCGTTTTGTTGTTACCAGATGATTTTAAATTGTATATTTTAAAGACAAAAATGACTCTGGAAAAAAACCCATTGCTTGTGTGTTCTGTCTTCATTGAGTACCTACAGTTGTGGCCTTGTAGCAGACTATACTGAGCTTCATCATTAGATTAGATTTGATTTGTAGTTTGACCAATGTACTTTTGATGTCCTACAAATGGACATCAAAAGTACATTGGCCAAACTACTTAAAATCATTTCTTGAACCATTTTAGAAACCAGTTTCAAAACATTTTATGTGAAATAACTTATGACTTCTTCTCACCCACACACAAACAAACTGATCTTTTTTGGTATCCTTCCTTGTGTGAAAGTCTAATGATAAAAAAAAAGGCAAAAAAGTCTACAAAAATGGGTGATGAGTCGTTTTCGGTACCAAATGCTTAATTACTTCTTTCAAAAGTGATGCCAAACTCAACATCACTTTCTCTGCTTTTTTGGGTTTTTGGGCTTGATACCGTTCATCGAGTTCAGAATGGTCTCCATGCTGTAACAGCTGGAACCCAAAATCCCATAATATAGAGTATGTATGTATAACTAAGAAATAAACATGGAATCAATCCCTCAAATAGCAAAAAGATGACTCCTATTGAGACGAATTCAATAGTTTATTTTTGTAACCTGTGACATAATGATTTATTTGTATTCCTACTTGCCTGGATATTCATATGCGACCTGAATGAATAAACAAACACATAAGCTTTACAACCAGCCAATGGCCAGGTGAAGGTTGTTTTGAGTAATGAGTATGATTTATGACAAGTTGTGAATCCTGCTGCTAATTCAAATTGACATGACAAGCAACCCTACATATGGAAATGAACTTGTGGCTTCCATTGTTTACTCCGAACTGGTTCTTTGTTTTTTATCTACAGAAATTATACAGAGGAAACTGTTTATAATAATCATGGACAGGGCTACAGAATAACTTTTTCACTACTGTCCCAAAAACAATTTTAACCATCCTGAAAGAAATGTAAACCATCCCAAAATCAAAATGTTGTTTCTTTACTTTGTTATTATCATCTATAGTCGTTAGTAGCATAATAAAAACACCATTAAAATGTTGAGGAAATAAATAATTGTCAAACTCCAGTCCAAACCTGGAGTTGACTTTGTTTTTCTACCGTAACAAAAACAACAAAACGACAAAAACAATCCTCACCAAATTTTTTTTTAAAAAGTTATCTTCCCTGGGATGCCTCCGGGATGGAAGTGATTTAAAAAAAAAGAAAAGGTTTTTAATATAATTGAAAAAGTCTATGTGAGTGGTTGTATGTGTACATGTGTGTGTGCATGTCCAAGATAACTCAACAACTGGCCATTGTACGAAGTTGACATTCGCCAAATATATTAGTCAACACACAAGGCAGTGCAGTGCCAAGTTTGAAGTTTTTTGGATCAGCGGTTCTCAAGAAATCTTATTAAAAAATTAAGGATTATAGATCTTTTATCTAAAATAATATAATAGATAATATAAAATATCTAGATTGGTAATAGATCTATGTCTAGATATAAAATATCTAGATTGGTAATAGATCTAGATTTAGATATATAATATCTAAATCGGTAATAGATCTACATTTAGATATAAAATATCTAAATTGGTAATAGATCTAAATCTAGATATAAAATATCTAAATTGGCAACACTGAAGAGAAGTAACTGAAATACTTCTAAGCCGTAGTTTTGTACGACAGACAGAAATTTATTTTACATGACTATTATGGCAGGCTGTTCCACACCCCATAAAGTCCAGTCCCTTCCAAACATGCACCTTTGGAACTGGCACTAGTATTGACAATACAATAAACTGAGCATTAACTGCAGTGAAATTAATATTCACCGATTGTTATTGTAATTATAAAACAACACCAATGAAGAAATATCAAATTTCGAGCTATTATTCTGGATCATCTACACTTTCTAAGTACATAACTCCTAAAATCTAAGCCTGAACAGGACGTATGTAAACAAATGCCATGGCAGTCGAATCCATGGTTGCCGCATTAGTTTTCTCAAAATCAGACACGAGTTTTCCAAAAGTCGGTCAACCTATCAGTTCTAGCCACTTTTAGCTATTTATTTTCATTATTGTGATAATAATGTAGCTACTTTCATTTTACCAAATCTGTCAAATTCGGACAGAAAAAATAAATGTATGGCTAAAAATAGCTAAAAGTGTCTGGAAGTAGCTAGAGCGTTATCACAATAATTAAAATAAATAGCTAATAGTGGCTAAAAGTAGCTACATTATTATCACTATAATGAAAATAAATTGCAAAAAGTGGCTAGAACTGATATCCGATATCTAAAAGTAGCTAGAGCATTATCACAATACTTAAAATAAATAGTGGCCAAAATCTAAAAACGTACCTACATAATTATCACAATAATGAAAATAAATAGCTAAAAGTGGCTAGAACTGATATCTGATATCTAAAAACGTAGCTAAAAAAGTGGGTAGAGCATTATCACAATAATTAAAATAAATAGCTAATAGTGGCTAAAAGTAGCTACATTATTATCATAATAATGAAAATAAATAGCTAAAGGTGGCTAGAACTGATATCCGATATCTGGTAGCTAAAAAAGTAGGTAGAGCATTATCACAATAATTAAAATAAATAGCTAATAGTGGCTAAAAGTAGCTACATTATTATCATAATAATGAAAATAAATAGCTAAAATGGCTAGAACTAATATCCGATATCTGATATCTAAAAACGTAACGTAGAGCATTATCATAATAATTAAAATAAATAGCTAAAAGTGGCTAGAACTGATATCTGATATCCGATATCTAAAAACAACAAAAAAAAATCTAAATTTAGATATAAAATCTCAAAGTTGGCAATGCTTACAATTTTGGATGTCTGTATCTTTTATCGGACATACAGGGCAAAAAACGGACACAATTTCCCAAATCGGACATATCTCGCAACACTGGTAGAACCTGAAATTCTACCTATGTTTTTCCTGGAAAATCTATAATCACCTGCGTGCAGTGGCTACAAGCCAAGACCATATCAAATTACGACCATCAAAGGTACATTTGAGAAACCAGGTAATATCTGATAACATAGAAACTTGAAAAAAGAAGAAATATCTTTTTTTTAATTAATTTCATTCACATGTCCCAGCTTTTTAAAAGATTTGGTAAAGATCTACATCCATTAAACAAGTAGAAAAAAAATAGAAACAATTTTTGGTAAAGATCTACATACGTTAACCAAGTCAACAAAAAAAATAGAATTCGCCAGTAAATTTTTGTGCTTTTTAATCCATTAGACCCTAACAATCTTCCTGGGATTTTTTATTTTTCAGAAAAAATGTTTTTTTAAGGTTTTACGAAGGGGGTTCTATTTACAATGAAACTGTATGGTAAACTGTACCGTTACTTCCCGTCCGTTGTATGGAAGTGAGACTTCGAAGCATGTTGTTACTTCCCTTGAAGGTTGTTAATTAGGTTTCTTTGATATTTTAATGACGATTTTTCTGTGCTTTCATTGGGCCATCAAAAATCCTTAATGAAAGCACAGAAAAATCATCATTAAAACATCAAAGAAGCGTCACAAGGGAAGTAATATAAATAAGGGAATAGTAAATAGAACCCCCCCCCCTCGTAAAACCTTAAAAAACATATTTTCGGCTGCAGTTTCTGTAGCGAGCAGGTTTTACAGATAGAGTTGCTAGCCCCACACCCATAGTATAACCTTCTCTTAGTTGGAGTGCCTAACAGGGCTAAAGGGATCCAACTACCCTGCTATTTACCCATAGCTGAGGGGATAGAAATAGAAACAATTTTTGGTAAAGATCTACATCTGTTAAACAAGTCAAAAAAAAATAGAAACAATTTTTATGTAAAATAAAGAAGAGGATTCATGCTTTTCCCAAGGGTATTAGGGCGAATTGAATGTAAACAGCCTTGTCTGAAACTCGGACTTGGTTAGTGGATTTCATTTTCCATGCGAGTAACCACTACGTCAATCTGCAACTCTCTTCCCAGCGTTGCTTAGATTAAAATAACTTTCAGGATTATCATCAACATTGAACACTGGTCAGCCATTATTCATTTTTGACTGATATTTCTTTCACTGGTGTTGGTGAGAAACATAACTATCTTTACGATGAAAAAGGCCCTAAAGCATAATACCTATTGACTTTACTTAAAAATAGTTATATTTTCTTTAAGATCCTAGAAAAGAAATTTGTTCATATTTAATAAAATGCCAAAATGGATTCAGTTATTTTAATAATTCCCTTGAAATTTTCCATTAGTCAATTTAAATCTACAATTCACTGAAACTTTTCAAGTAATTAGAAACTGTCAGCATAGGTTTCTTCAGTTTTCAAGTTAGTCTGGCTGGCTATGTATGTATGTATTATGTGTACAGGCCGCAACAATGGAGCTAGAGGGCTGAAAATTTAAACATTTAGTCCTTATTATGTCTAGAAAAGAACTTTTTTTTTGTTTTTTCAAAATGCCCACCTAAATAGTTTTTTAGTGGGGTGGTTCAATTTGCAATGTAAGTTTATGCTAACTTGGTCCCAACTTTTATGCTCGCTTGTTTTTTGAAAATTCAGATTTTTTAGTGATCACTGCCCAACAAAAGGGTGAGAAGTAACTTATCCATTGATCACCTCCTTTTTATATTCCTATTCACTTATTCATTGAGATAACCATCTTTTTCAATCAAATCTGGAAGAGATAAACTGTAACTGTACACAAAAGTGTTAATGCTGTAGTTTTGATTTTCGAGGATTATCCAAAAATAGATTGGAAACAAAAATTAGCAGAGGAACTAGTTTGCTATCAGAAGAGTTTACATTGCAGATTTTCAGAGCCAATTTATTTGAGATTAAAAAGTGCTCTGGAATGTTTTTAATATCCCAGAAAATCCCAAATGAAAACACAGAAATAATTCCTTTCTGAATAGAAATGTTAATTAATTTTGATTTCCAAGTATTTTTAAGTTCAAATTAGTTAGCGTTTTCGGCTTCCTAGTGTGTAGATGTTCAAGTGTAAATAAAAGTAAATTGAAGATCCCAAGAAGTGTATGCGTTTATATTGTGTTATATACAAGTTGATGACGGCCAAGTGGATCTACCGAGTTTAACACCTCAGGGGTCTGGGGCACCCAGGTTGGGAATCACCCCCAAATCAAATATTTTTAAGTGTGTGCAAAAGTTTGTAGCACTTTTCTTTGAAAACTAAAGACTAAATACACAATTGAAAACAGTTATTTTTGCTGGAAACAACTATGCAAGTATTATACGGTTTCCAATACACTGGTGTTATGATTAGGGAGCCGTCTACCGAAGCTTGATATGGACAGTTATGGGGCTTGGATGAATTGCAGTGAGCAATAGTCCTCCAAATACCATCGTAAACCATTCATCTTATAATCTGGTATATATGGTAAGTTGATCAACAACTCATCACTTACCAACTGTTCTCAATCACTAATTACAGTGATTGCAAAAAGTATCCGATACATTTCAAAAGGTTCATTTTAACATTCTTATACAGCTTCAAAATTGACAGAATTTGGACAAAACATTTCTGATTGTTGTACATAACTTTTCAATGTCCAATCTTGTTTCAATATTTTTTTGATTTTTGTATCTTTTAATCTTTGGTCCGAATTCTTATTTTAATATTTCAATGTTTGATTTTTACATTTGTTGCATCAATATTGATCCTGATCCAATTTTGAAGGTGTATAAGGATGTTAAAATTAACTTTTTGTGATGCATCGGATACTTTTTGCACTCACTGTAAATGATCAATTACCAATTAGGAAGAGGATATTTTCTTAATAACTTGCTTTAACCCTAAACCCTGGGCTCGTACGCCTATGCTTATACACAGTGTTACCAACTCAAAAAATATTTTCGCACTAGTTTGACTGCTAAAAAAGCGCTAAATCTTTTTTAATTGCCAAAAAGTCCAAAAACCACCAAAAAGATCCTGAAAATGGTCAAAAATAGCCAGAAATGGCCAAAAAACGGCCAAAATATTTTAGGCGAAAACGCGGTAATTGAGCACTTTTTGCAATGCCAAAACAAGAAACGTACTACATTGGCAACACTGCTTATACAGCTTCAAAATTGACAGAATTTGGACCAAAGATTTCTGATTTTTGTACATAACTTTTCAATGTCCAATCTTGTTTCAATATTGTTCTAATTTTTGTATTTCTTAATCTTTGGTCCAAATTCTGTCAATTTTGAAGGTGAATAAGGATGTTAACTCTTAAATTCATGGACCACTTGTAATTGACAGTGGAACTCTTCAATGAATAGAATTAAAAATAATGGACCTCTCCAGTGAATTGAATAGAAAATCTTAAATTTACTTAATGGTCAAAGGGAGATAATTCAATCAGAAGTTATTTCCCTTGATATTGTCAATCAATTTTTTAATATGATTTTAAAGGTTAAAATGAACTTTTTAAAAAAATGTATCAGATACTTTTTGCACTCACTGTACCTCATTTTTGCTTATCATTTTTTACTGATATAAACCAAGGTCTTATCTTCAAAGGGTTTGCATCCCATCACTCTCCACCCACACGCACAACAACAAAAAATTATCTCATAAAAACAGTTTAAGCTTATATAAATTATGTCAACAGCATATAATATACATATTATGTATACATATTAATTACCAACCCTCAGAAAAGCAAGGCAAAACTGGTTTTACTTGGTAGAGCAATGGAAACCCTTCCCAATTCTAGTCTAAAATAATACTTCAATCTTTGATATTAGTTGAGGATATGAATTTCACTTAGAGGTCCACATAACAATCGGTCTATTAAGCAGCTGCTTTCCTCGGTTTAACAAAAGATAGGAGGCCTTTAGTGTTTGATAATTTATAACCAATGAGAAAACACTTCTTTTTCACAAGGTCAGGTGGCGAAGTGATTTCATTCTTTACAGCCTAAGATTATATTAACCCCTTAAAGACTATCTCGTTATTAATAACAAAGAAATATTTATTTATAACTACCAACCGCTCAACCTACACAACGTGTTACCGACATAGTAAAAGAAAAGAAGAATTGTATGTATTCATCCAGTATTACTTTAAACTAATGAAATATACAGTATATAATACCAGTTATTAACCGTGAAAAAATTCAGGGATGCATTTGAATTTCTATAAGATGATTTTCTTTTAAGAAAAGAAACTATATATATATATATAT
>VCCN01004649.1:3206272-3218375 GCA_006491835.1 Architeuthis dux
GACTCACCCGTGTCAATGTTTAAAAGAAAGAAAAAAAACTTTTGTTTTTATTTCAGATTTCTTATGAATAGCTCCTTTTCTTTAAAAAAATAAATTATATTATGATTATTAAAGAACAAAAGATTTTTTTTTTCAATTAAATTTTTTAATTATTAATACACATTTTTCATTGTCTCCTCCAGAGAGTTATAAAAACACATTTTCTTTGCTTAAAAACCCAAACAACAAATTTAATTCATTTTATATTTATTTCTATTACAATTTATTATAAACTGGGTAAAAAAAACTTATTTGTAAAATAATAATAATAAACTCAGGTGAAAATCTAGATGATAGGTAAAGTAATTAATTAATCAAAATAAATTGAGTTGTACCCATTGTTACTTTTTACCTACCTGTTAGGACACGATTACTAATTATATTGATTTAGTATATTTAATTTGCTAATAATAACACTACCTTTGCTACAACAAAAAAACTATTATTCTGGTTACTATTGGCAATTAAGTTATGTTTAATAATGTTTTACATAGCGTCAAGTCCTACGTAATTACTAAATTACTACTAGTACTGTGCTGTGCTGTCATCACCAATAATGTAAAATTTATAAATACACCTGCGTGTTTAGATCCGATTTTTAATAAATAGATAATCTAATTATATAATTAATATTTTTACAAATGTAAAAATAGCATTAATTCTGTTGGTATTCCATCATAACTTGTAACAGATTTTCGTCTGCTAATACCGTTTTTGTATCACACAACGTGCCGCCTCACCCCCGCGGGCGAATAATGGATTAGTCCAAGCGATAACCTGCTTGGACAAATGGCTGGTCACCATGAAATTATATTTCAGTATAAAGAAAGGCACACGCCAACCAACTTGAAGAGGAGGAGAGACAGATAAGCCCGGCTTTGTGAAGCTATTCATTCTTAAATTAACTGACAGGACAGGTGAGACGAGTGGGAAAACCACTTAACTTTAAAGAAGGGATCATTTGAATTTGTCGTTTAATGAGTTTATTAATCAGCCGGTCAGTGTGGAAGAGTCCATTTTTACACAATAGAGAGGAGGAGGACACACAAGATATAAATGAATCATTCATTATCAATTAGATCTAGTTAGGCAAAAGGTGTTCAATGTAACCGGTCTTCCCGATTTTAAGACAGTTTTTTTTCTATATATTTCCTGCTTGTATTGTTGTGCCTTTCGGCTAAATTTAAAATCAAGCTGCATGTTAATTGAACGGGAAGAAAATCTGCATCAGATAATAATACCAACAAAAAGACAGTTTGCTGCGGCAGGTTTTTATTATATATGTATATATATATATATACCACACCTGGACAAATTGTAACTACTCAGGTGTGTTAGCAAACACAGGGAGACGGACTTACAGCAGGAATAGAGAAGGGGATCTAATATAATAGTAGATAGATCATTTATCACAACAAAAGGCTTTTCTGAACCCAAAGGACGGATTTTGTCTACCCTGAACCACGTTATTTTGAAGACTTGACGATTTCGAATTTATTTTTGTTTCGTTTACAGTTTCTTGTGTAAATCACCCAAAATGGCAAATACAACGTGGTCCTCTTTTATCTTACCTTTCCTGCTTTATATGGATATCATGAACAAAACCGTCACTGGTAAGTTTTTAAAAAAAATAATACTTCTTTTTTTATTGTTGTTGTTGTTGTTGTTCTCCATATCATCGTGTTTTACGATTTTATTTGATTAGTACGACTAAATCTATTTTTGCGGTTTGTAAATGAAAACCTTTCTATTCCCAAAACCACATTGAATTTAAACTATTTGGCTCGTAAAAAAAAAAGATATATGTATATACACACTAATCGATCAGACTTTAATAGAAAGATGAATTAGATTTTTTTATTTTTATGTTGGAGAAATGGTTGTATTTACATTGTAAATCGAACATCCGCTGTCAGAAAGATGGCCACAAAGTAAGGGTTCGGTTTTGAATTAAACCTACATTGTAAACCGGTCACCTAATTTAGAGCCAATTCGCTCGCTCCCACTTTAAAAGTTACTTTTTCTCCTAAAATGACAGATATCCAGAAAAAACGAAGGCCAGATTTAGTTAAAGCAGTTCAAACTACATAGTAAAAATACATTTTTATAACAAATGACTATGGTTTGCTAAACCAGTAAACTGAATATTATCCAACATAAAAATCTAATTCACCATCCTATGATCGATTAGTGTTTTTGTTTTTCTTACGATCTGATGCAATAATTGGGTTTTAATACGATTTTTCTCTATTGACTGTCATTTATTGTTAATTTTAACTGGTAATAATTTAATAAAATTACCAAATAACTCTTAACTTACTCTTTTATAATATAAATCTTCTTTTTTAAAAAAAAAACGCAAAAAACGGGAAGATCACATTTATATAAATAAACTCTATAACAGTAAAAACAAAACAAACTTTCATTGAATTAAAAATGTTCTTTCAATAATTTCTTGTCATATTTACTGCTTCTTTTTTTTACCTATTGGTCTTAATTTACTCTGAAACAAATCTTTTAATTTTATTATCTAAATAAAATCTACATTTAATCTGTTAAACCCGGTTATGTTAACCCGGTTAAGTTTAGTTCTATTATTAAGAAGTTAATCTCTTAAACCGAACTTTTCGCTATTTAAACCGTATTTAAATTTCCAGGCAACAAGTACATAATATTTTGCTAATTTCAGACGATAACTCTATAAAAATACCTTTCGTATTCTTCATTCAATATCCATTTATCATCACCTGAGTTTAATTAATGTATTTAAACTCAGGTGATGATGTTTTTTCCGCTAAAATCCGAACTTAAAACATGACACGCCTGTATCAAATTATTCAGTTTTAAGTCTTTTCCTATCATCATTATATATCATCAGCAATTCACACACAGGCTATTATAGCCCAGTGGTTGCAACATTGGAATAGAGGCTACACGATTTAACATTAATAGTTTAAATTTCCTAATGCTTGGTCGGTGAGGCTCCTTACTTTCCCAGGAAACGAGAAATGTGATAACTCGCGTGCTTAGTTGTATCTTTTACAATCCATATCCCAATCAACCAGCTTCTCTTAAATTCGATCGTTTAATATGAAATAAAATCTATTTACTTTTACAACAGACTAGTTTATAATTATTTTCAACAAGAACAAAATGTAAAGTTTGTGTCTTTCCCAATGGACAATTTTTTTTTTCTTCCTGTATCTATTTTAACTACGTCAACAGCATTTTCGTATTGGTAACATCATTTGACCATTACATTATTCCCTAGACCCGATCGTATTGTCATTTAAAAAAAAGAATTTATCACTGGCACTAGGAAGAGCACCTTCTAAAGCTCTGTTTAATGGTTCCTGCCAGTTTTGCCAACTCTAAAAATATTTTCGCGATAGTCGGACTGCTAAAAAAGCGCTAAATGTTTTAAAATGGCAAAAAAAGACGTAAAAAACGGTCGAAGATAGCCAGAAAATGGAAAAAAAAAGGCGATAATGTTTTAGGCGCAAACTCGCTAATTTAGCGCTTTTTGCACTGCCAAAACAAGAAAGGCTCTAAATTGGCAACACTGGTTCCTGCGTCAAAAAAAAGTTAAGGGGGGGGGGCTTTAGAATACGATTATTTAACATTTCTCACAGCTATCCATTAAATAAAGTGTTTAATAATTAGATCTTTAAAATGTTCAAGTTAAATAACTGATTTTTTTTGTCACTAAAATATACGCATGTGACTAAACTTCATCGCATTTCATTTAGTTATTGTCCAATGAATTAATTATTAGTGTTCATTTGTCATGATAATGTTTATTGTTTCATATTTATTCCCAGTAGTTTCTTTTAAAGAATGTTATTATTATCTAATATATAATTATTCATCAAAAGCCTTTTGACAAAAGCAGTGAAATCGCAATTAGATTTAAACTATATTTATTTTAGTACCTCTGTCCCATAATAGGTGTTACATTTGCATATTAATTATCACTAACTGTAACAACTATTATGGGACAGGTATTTTTTTAAATTAATTTTTTTTTTTTTTTTTTTAACTAACCTGTACTGTCCACTAATTATATTCAAACTCATTTATTTCCAGGTGCTATGATCAGTGCTTGTCTAAAAAAGCAGAAAAAGACTTTGGACATTAAGTGTCCCTCTGGTTCAATGGTCCAGATCTTGCGGGCTTTTTATGGCTACAGTCCCAGTGGAGCATGTCAGTATGACCCCAGTGAAAATGACTGCACCCTGGATGAAGAACAAAACTACCCATGTACCGGTCGTGAATCTTGTAGTATTAATCTACCATCTGGAGACGTTGGACGTATGACTAATAGATGTAATAATACTAACAGTAACTACTTTCAAGTGGAATACAAATGTGTCAAAAGTAAGTATCTTTTAATTTATTTCAGTTTGTGTCGTCAGGTGCCGGTCTTTTATAAACTTGTAGCTTTTGGGGTGAGTAGAAAAAGAATTGTCGAACAGCTCATTAAATTAACTTGCTTTAAGGCCGCTTTCGACAGCCATTAAGCTCGATGTTGAGTTACTTCCTATTTATAGAATTTATATTATAATTATTTGCAAAAAAATAAATAAGGGAGGAAACTACTTGGTAATTATAGCATTTAATACACCTGGATCCAATCTGTCTTTAGAAATCGGATCATTATGCTATAGATCATTGGGGTGAGCGCAAACACATACCGCTCACCTTGTTAAATTACAAATTGGACTGGAAATTGCTTTAAGCTCCAAGTTAGAGCAGTTTAACAGTATTGTGCTAACAAAAATCGCACTACAATGTGCTGTTTTTGCTTTGTTACGGTAACAAACTCACAAACCTACAGAAATCACATCATTATTGATATAGATGAATGTGAAAAACTGCTCTAAAAATTACTCAGAAATGTATTGGTATTTACTAAGCTTAGCCTGGCACAAGGCCACAAGTGTAGGGTGCTCAGTACTCCTTATGGTAGTAATGGTCTGCAAGACAAGCTTGTTAACCATCACTCCACTATGAAGAGCCCCAAAACTGCTTAGATATAATTAGATTCCCAGTATATCTGCATAACTTTATTTTTTCTTGTAAAATCAGACCACTAGATACATTTGGAACAGTCTTTCAGATAACAATAAGCAGCTGATAACATTAAGCAAAGGATATAAAAATTGGAACAATTTACATTATAAATTGTTATATTATTGAATTCATTGTTATAAACAACTTCATTAAATTCTTTTCTTTTTTTTATAACATAAATTTTTAATTCATTTTTTAAATAAACTGTTTGGTACCAACTGATCTTGATAACATTATCTGTGATTATAATAAACGGCTTTCCGGATATTTAAATCGTTTTTTTTTATTTATTTTTATTTTTTTTAATTATGGCTTTTGTTCTGTTACAGATGATTACACAGTAAATATTTGCAAGACCCAATATCTGACTTCACAGAGCGGTTATATTTCCACGCCACGTTATCCGAACAATCTGCACGGCCCTTTCATTTGCAACATGGCGATTAAAGTCCTCGAACACCAAAAAATCCGTCTGCATATCATCGACCTTGAATTGAAGAGTAAAACCGGAAGCAACTGCACAGACTATTTGTATATTGATCAGATGTTCAACAGTATTACCTTGTGTGGACGGAGGAGCAATGAAAAGATTGAGACCCTAAAGAACGTTATGAAACTCTTGCTTATTGTAGGCAGCAAAGGAAGTCACAAGGGTCTCTGGCTTTACTACGAAGGTAAGGCACTCTATATACAAACAACTAGTGTACCCATGTCATCAGTGGCGTAGCAAGGGTTCTCAGCGCCAGGGGGCAAACATAATGTTTTGATTATTTATTTTGTGACTCATTACCCACTTAATGACAATAATAAAATTAAATACCACCTTACATAGGCCTAAAATAAAGTCACACTATATAACATTTAATTAGTATAAATTGAATTAAAATATTACTTATTTTATTAAACAAATTGAAAGACTCACTAGAAGCACTTGGTGGTTGGTACACAAAATGCTACGATGGGGTTTGATGATTCAAATTATTATCAATTTGCAAGTGTCATCATCAAATGTGTCCACGTTTGTGATAGGGATGTCATTGTAGTGGCGTAGCGAGGGTTCTCATCACCCAGGGGCAAAAATAATTGTTGCCCATGTAGGCTGTTAGCTGCTTTCATGTATTGTCCCCTTCTCCCAATGTATACAATCTTACTGACATACTTAAAATTTGAACACTGTCATCAGTGTACTCTTGGCCTATTGGCAAGTCATCAGGCTGCTACAGTCCACATCAGGGTTCAAATAGCGGCCGTTCCACTTAACTTTGTACATTGGTTTCCTTCAGCATGACAGAAAACAAATAAATAAAAACACATTGGTAATTATTCTGTGTCTTGATGGACCATATCGTTATTTAGTAAACTTTTCATTATAATAAATTCAAAGAACTACTGCTGTGAAAACAGAACGTAAACAATGGCGCCTTACCGGAAGTTGATAAGCACTCTCCAGCCTAAGGCACATAACTCAATACAGAAATGAGAATACTTAGCTTGTTTTCACATCTCTGAATGACGTTTAAAGTAAATAAATTTATCCAACTACTGCCGTAAAAACAGTAGCAGTGACCCTTCATCAGATGATGACCCTGGGGTCAGGCATAGTTTCGGTGCTGTTACTAACCCAGTCTGTTATATATTAGTCTCTAGAAACTTTTGTTTTCTCGTAACTGTTTAAAAATTTCCAAAAAAAGACGCCAATAGTGCATGATAAATCTCCCGCGCCGCCTTCCCCATTCCAAAAAACGTACGCTATCCTGCTTGCAATATACCAGCCCCGATCCACCCCTCATCAATGTACTGTCTATAAATTTGTACATAGAGAAAAAAAAACCAAAAAACATTTGGTTTGTTCATTTCGAATTAACTACTATATTATAATTAGCTAATGTAGATCACACTTAATATAGGGGATCATCAGCTGTCTTTCCATTGACCTGTTTCAGGGAATTTATGAGACAGTACAGGTGTTTGTTACCATGTAGATTGGCACACAACTGACCACCTATCTGTACTTGTGTGTCTAAGTATGTACGCAAAGTAGTGTGAAAAAAACAAAAAACACACACACACACATATAGGTTGTCCAGCCTTGTCTTTTACATTGCTTTCACCAATCTTTTTACTTTCCCAGCTTGCGTTAATACGCCCAGTCGATATAGTTTCATTTAAATTAATATTTATAAGATCTTTACATATTTCTTTTTTTTTTTTTTTTTTTTTTTTTTTTTTTTTTTTATATAGAACAAAAAAATGATTCTTAAAATTTCTTTATTGTAGCTTTTCCTCCCTTACCAACGAGCACGATAACCTACGAACAAGAAGAGACAAATCCAACGAGCACATTGACGTCTTTAACAGATAAAGACACAATGACACCCATGACAACAACGATGAAAGTCAGTATGAGTAATTCTCAACACTACCTGACCCAGCCTGAGCAGGAAAAAGACAATGAAGATTCAGTGATTTTTGGTGAGTAATAATCTTTCTTGTGGCAAATTTGGGACAATAATGAAAAATTCCATTTATATAAGGGGGGGAATCAATAAGTCCACGGCCTAACAGTCATTAGCTGAATTTTTATCTGAAATTTTCACTGTATAATGTTAGATCAATGTAGATAAGTGTTGGGAAAAGCATTAGACAAGGAAGGAGATTATGTTGGAAAATAAATGCTCTTTTCCATCTTTAGGCCACAGACTTATTTTTACACATACCATATATGATGGCAAATAATACCCCCGCCTTTTTTTTTATTTTATTTTTTTTAAATCACTTCCAATCCTATAGGCGTCCGGGGGAAGATATCTTTTTAAAATTTGGTGAGGATCGTTCTCGTTACGGTAGAAAAACAAAGTCAACTCCAGGTTTGGACTGGAGTTTGACAATGATTTATTTCCTCAACATTTTAATGGTGTTTTTATTATTCTACTAACAACTATAGATGATAATAAAGAAGCAGCAACATTGTTTACTTTTCCTTTGGGACGGTTCAAATTGTTTTTCAGGACGGTACTGAACGAAGTTAGTGTGAAGCCCTAGCATACACACATTAATTTAGACAGTTTTTATTTTTATTTTGAGTAACTTGGAAGATATTCAAATGGAAGTATACATATTTTTTTTATTACCATCATCGGCTTCTGAATGAATAAGCTTTAGTTAGTCAACCTAGTGGTATTAGGCACACATTGCAAGAAAATAATAGTCATTACTTAATCACCCAGATTGTAATTCAAATGTTTTCAAAATCAGCCCAAAAGTATCTTACAGATATATCTATTCACTTATATACTATAAATATCTACAAACCATATCTTGCCAATAACATGTGTTAAATAGACTGTGTGTAGATATTTTTATTTTTGTAAAACAAATTTCTATAACATTATTAACAATCTGTTTTTATTACTTTTTACAGTTGCTGCGGTTGCAAGTGGAGTAATTGGTACCTTAGTATTCATCTTGATCGCCCTGCTTGCTCTCCTGGTTTTCAAAATGTAAGTTTGGAATTCCCATTTCAAGTACAATGGTTCTATCTAATGATTTCCAATTTATTAGTACTGTACCGGACCGTTTGGTCTGCTTGGATAGTGTAATGGTTAGCACGTCTGCCTCACACGCATAAAATCCTGGGTTCGATTCCCAGTATAAAGTGAAGAGTGTGGAAAACTCTTCATTAGGACAAATTTCCCTGTGCACTCAGCAGCTAATTGAGTACACACTAAGCTGTGTGATTAGGGTGAAGGTATCCCTTCAGTGGACTTGCATCCTGCTGAGGGGGTGGTCATAAAAGACTTGTAGGAATAAAGTCCTGGTCTCGACCAGATTTGAAACTTGCAAGGATCACTAAGCGGACGCATGCAATGGAAACTGAGACCTCGTCACCAACCGTATACTCCAGTGGGGGGAGTCTCTTAAAAGACGGATGCTTTACTTTCATGGCCCGGACATGTGCACACGCACTGCATACACAGTCTTCTTTATTTAACTCTTGAAGTCCTAAAGAGCATGAGGCCGCACGTAAACATGGACGAAAATCCTAAAACACACAAGGCCGCACAAGTCTTTCTTGCAATACTGCCAATTTTCACAACAATCTGCCCACAAGTAAAGACACTATAAACATTTGAATGAACAAACCATTTCTAGCCATTTTCCGCTCAATTATTACAGGACTGGGCTATGGACTTAGAAAACAGAAACCGGGTCTTTGTCACCAGGCTCCATACTCCATTGGGAGTTGTCCCTTAAGAGATAGAACACTTTACCGTTTACTGGACCATTTATCTGGCTACCAGAAAACAGCTTTTTATAAAACTACTTTTGAATTTGGCGGGCATGGTGGTAGTGTGCGCTCAACTGCTGTTTTAATTTATGTGGCGTGGTCTTCAGATGAAGATTAGCGGATTGATATTGATTAAACAGACTGTTTTTGAAGTGGATTAATTTGTATATGTTTAAAAACAGTTTTGTTCTTTACTTCCCTTTGTTTACTTTTCATCATGAATTTTATATTTTAAGAATTTTAAGTGGATTAATAAAGATCAAACGGACCCTAATTTAGAAGTGTATTGATTTGTATCTGTTAAATATAATTCTTTTTCATTGTTAATTCTATATTTTAAGTACCATATCTATGAAAAATCTAAGATTTCAGTAACTCCTAAAATTATGCTCATGGGTAATATAAATCTAAGAGGAATAATTATTGAAATATTATCAAAATCAAACCTGATGTTTTTTCAGAGATGCCTTCGATTACTCTCTCTCTCTAAATTAGAATAAATTTGCTTTTACTTTCATCTTTAACCTTTTTCTCTCACTTTCATCTAACCTTTTTCTTTCACCTTTCTCTCACTTTCATCTATAACCTTTTTCTTTCATCTTTCTTTCACCTCTAACCTTTTTCTCACTTTCATCTTTCTTTCCTCTCACTTTCATCTCTTTCCTCTCACTTTCATCTCTTTCTTTTATTTTCATCTCTGACCTTTTTCTTTCTTCTTTTGCAGTCAAAGAGAACGAAGGAAAAAAGATATGTGCATATCATCTTCGACTGGAAGGAATCGAGACTCGAATCACAAATCAAAATCACAAACAATCTGCAACTGCGCCACTTTTGACGTCTGATCTCCCCAAATCATTACAAGGGGAAAAAAATGAAGATATTTTATCTCCTTTGGGAGTATTTAAAACAGCTACAAGAACAGACTTTTCAATGAAACTGCTATGAAAATTGATATCTGCTCATTTTTTGAGTTTGTGCTTGAATTTCTCTATTTCACCATGATTAGCAAATTCCCTCTGTACATTAGTACTTGGGTATTTTCTGCTGATTCAGAAAAGTTTCGCCCTCCTTACAACTACAAACAATCCTCTCCAAATCATTCATACACACACACACACATACATGCACACAGATACACATACATGTTTTTTTTTTTGTAAAGAGAATTAGAACTAGTCTACTAGGCTGATTAGTTCGCCTAGTAAACTTTTTCTTCCTCCTCTCAGAGAAATGTGCATTGCTCCCAACGACTCTGGATTAAAAAAACAGAAAAAAAGATTTCTTTGGGAAGGAGTATCTCTAGTCCATCAAAAAAAGGGGGGGGATTACTTTCCGCAACATAAAAATAAGGAAAGTATTACATTTTTTGCTTCTGTTCTTGTAAAAAAAAAAAAAAACTCCTTGAATGATTGTGAAGTGGTTCCAGTATGAATTACATTTTTCCCCTAGTCACAATGGTGCTACTTTGATGCGAACCCTGTTCTATCCAACTGCTACTAAAATATTGTGACCTTACTGACTGCACTCTTTATGGATTGGAGGTGTATTTACTCATGCTACGAAGTTGACATTTCTAAAAGATTGTTGTTTGTGGGGTTTTGTTTTGTTTTAACCAATTGCACAGTGCAGTTTATACCTGCAGTGTTGGAATTAAATGTTTTGAGTACAACTAGTCATAAAAAAGAAGTTTCATTCAAATTGTACTCAAAAAAAGAAAAAGCAGAATTTTTTTCAAAAATGCTGTCTGTTTTAATGAGGTCTGTTCACTTGCTACAGCTGCCATTTTTTATCTGTGATACTTGAACTAGTGGCATTCCTCTGTTGGTATTGTTTAAAATTGAGAACAGATAGAACGAAGAATCTTCTTGATGAAATCAGTGCTGAGTTTGAAAATAAACAATAAATAAAAAAATGTCCAGTGAGTCAATATCATGTGTATTATTATTTCAAGCAGCCTGAGTGAATTTCAAAACTATTTACTCAGGAAATGAAGTTTTATTTTCAAATATATGATACACTTCTAAACTATAGTCTTTGTACATAACTACTGTAAAGATTGCTAGGGTACAGAAGAATTCATGTTCATAATTTCCTCAATCTCATTGTAAAACTCTGACATTGTCATTTCAGTTAATTTTTGTTTTGACTCGAGATGAGTTGCTGACCCTTCTGGCTACTATAATTATTGACTATAAGTAGGGTTGCCATATCTGAACATTTGAAAAAAAGAGGATGTTCCCTAAGACATCCTGCCCCCCACCTGACACACACTTAGGCACTATGTAAACTGGAAGCAGCCGTGATAATTTTGTGGGCTTTTGAAGAATTTTACAAATTCCTTCTGGAGGAAGATTTTGAAAGCAAAATGGAGGACTTATGACAACCCTAGCCTATAGATCAAGCATGACTACTTAATCATTTGAATATTTTATATGCACATGATGGTTTGCATGATTTAACTTTTGTATTATGTAAATGGTAATCTGGTTCCTACATTTTTCCTTTGCGGTTATTACATTTTCTGTTCGTCTTGCATCAAATTATTTTCAAATTGTCTGCTCCCCAGATATTAAAATTTCTGTTCATCACTATTCATTACAACCCCCATCACCTAATCACAAAATTGAAAACAAATACAAAACTTAATTTATTTATAATGAAATTTTTGTAAAAAGTGTTCTAAACAAGATAATCTTTTGTATA
>VCCN01004649.1:3278057-3288269 GCA_006491835.1 Architeuthis dux
TTTGGCTATAAAAGGTGGCTAGGAAATAGCCATTTCTGCTATAAAAATCCCCACGATTAACTTACCTGCTATGAAAATACTGGATACCCCGGATATCATAGGGTATTGGAACTGCTGAGAACCATTATTCATTCCACTATGAATAAAAATAATTAAAAATTAAGGAGAAATCAAATTTATCAAGTTTTTATTCAATGATACTAAAAGAACTTAACTGCCCACCAAACTTTTGTTTATACTTTTTATAGCAGGTTTGACAAATATTATACCATTATTATTCTGCTTGTTTGTATGTACGACCTTTACCCTTTCTGATTATTATTCATCCTCCTCATATCTTTCATCCTTTCTTCCTCCCCAAGCACCCTTGCAATGCAAAGATAGTGGGTAAGAATGGAAGAGGGCGCTTATTCTTGAATGGGAGTAAAAGAAACTCAACCTTCACTATAACTCACTCATTCATCCCTCATGAACTTGGTTTGGTTTGTTGTGTTTGTCGGTCATATAATGCCGGAAATGGTTTTTGTCGGGATATTGTTAATTAGTTGTACCGTTTAGTTTTGATGGGGGTGGTATTTTGTTTTATCTTTGTGTTTTATGTGTATTTGAGGAGAATAGCTTTAAATAATTTGGAGTATTTTGATGAGGTGATTATATTTTTGAGTAGAGTCTTACTTCTTTCAGGAATTGGATTATTTTGTGTGGTTTAGTTTTGTTGATTTTGTTTTATCTTTGTGTTTTATGTGTATTTGAGAGGAATAGGTGTAAATAATTTGGAGTATTTTGAGGAGGTGATTATATTTTCGAGTAGAGTCTTACTTCTTTCAGGAATTGGATTATTTTGTGTGGTTTGATTTTGTTGAATAGATCTTTCAGGTTGTTTGCTTGATGTGTTTTGTTCGAATTGGATTTAACTCATGAGCCTGAAGCCTAATAATAATAATAATAACAACAACATATATTAGCTTCATCTGCCTTTGCATGATATTATAATACTGATACATTCCATAGGTAATAAATTACTCTAACAATATTATACACTTTAATTGCAGAAATATATATGCAAGAGTAATGATATCTTAGTCGTCAACGCCCAGAAGTGTTGAAATCAAAACCTTTATATTTTTGACAGCATGTTTGCTGGGAAAATGCCTGAATATAGTTTGTACTAAAAAGACTGTTGACCGTTCTAGTGTTAAATACAAACAGATTATAAATATATTTAAATAAGGAAGCAGGTCTGGTTAGTCACTCAATAGAAACCATCACATGACCAACATCTTTTGGCAGCATGCCGTGTTGGGGGTGATCAATTAAAAAATTGTAAAAAAAAGGTGATCAATGAATGAGTTACTTCTCTCGGTTTTTGTTGGGCAGTGATCACTTAAAAAGCCTGAATTTTCCCCAAAACAAGTGTGAATGCTGCCAACAAAAACTAAAGGACCAATTTAGTATAAACGTACATTGAGAAAAAACCTATTTAGGGGGGAAATTTTCAAAAAATAAAAAAGCTGTTTTTTCTAGACATAATACTGTGTAAATGTTTATATTTTCAGCCCTCTAGCTCCATTGGTGTGGCCTGTACACATGATACATATATAGTCAGTAAGACCAACTTAAAAACTGAAGAAACCTCTGGTCACAGTTTTGGTTGATGGTTTCTAATAAATAGATAACCAAAATATACCCTTAAAAAAAAAAAAGAAACAAAACAATGCTCAATTTTAAGATATATTATTAAGACACACACCCCATTCTGGGCACACAGATAACCATAATTTGACCTATGTTTGACCAAACATCCAGAACTTATCCATCTCTCCGTTTTTCCCAGCTCAGTACACATTTCACACTAAAAAGTTAAAAATTGAATTGCACACACCAGAGTTTTCTGCACTTCAAAAGAGCTTCTGAAGATGCCGAATAAAACTCAGCAAAATGCTGTCTGTTATCTATATGTTTGAAATTCTAAAAATTAATTGTATATTAAATTATTAAATATTAAATTCTGCACTGCAAAGGAATGAAACTCGGCGAAATGCATCAAGGCTTATCTTAATGATAATAAATATGTTTAAGACTTAACACGCTTTTCTCAATCTTTCATTTCCACATTTTCAAATTTCCTCTACCATTCTGTCGGATTACCTTATATCCACAAAACAAATATGTAATTAAACAGTTAATTAAAAGATCTTCAACGATTATTATTAATTTTTGACAAATATTTTCTTTCATCTTAATCTTGTTACTACAGCAGTGAGTAAACAGTAGGGTTCTCATAGCTCAGTAGGGTTCTTGTAGCTCAGTTGGTAAGAGCACCTAGTACGGTTAACCAGGTCTCCCGGAGAGAAAAGGATGAGAGTTTTAGTCTCACCAAGAGCTTACCCTTTATTTCTAATCTGTGGTGTGTATTCACTGCTGTGGACTGACGACGGCTCGAGTAAATTTGCAATAAAAAGGAACTAAAAAGGATTGAGATGAAAGAAAATACTAGACAAGAATTAGTAATAATGATTGAAAATGCTTTATCTAATAAAAAAATGAATAAAAGATAGAAAACAACTGAAATTAAGATGATGATAAAAACTAAAAGAAGGTCAAATTTGATAAAAAATACAATGTTACAATTACTTCATCCAATAATGATGAAGATTGATTCATTAAGACTAGTTCTCATATGTGAAAACAACAAAAAATGGCCGATCCATAGGTAAATAATCCTGGGGTTTTTTGACAGGTAATATCATCATCATCATCTGCCATTATAAGTCCACTGCTGGACAAAGGCCTTTCCCATCTCCTTCCATGATGACCTAGATTGTTCTAATCTCTGTCACATCTTGCTGGCAAACTTTTCTATCTCATCCCTCCAGCTTGTATCTGGTCTTTACCTACTGCATTTATTTGTCTCATGGGCACCAATTGGTTAGTCTTTTCCCCCCATCTATTGTCATCTCTTCTTGCTAGGTGACCAGCCCATCTCCATTTTTGCTTAAGTATTTGTATAATATCCATCACTCTAGTCCTCCCTCTGATCCATGTTGATCTTTTTCTATCTCTTAGAATTATCCCTAGCATTGCTCTTTCCATGGCTCTCTGTGCTATTCTAAGTTGGTTTCCAGCTTGTTTTGTTAATTTCCATGTTTCGCATCCGTATGTCATGGCTGGTATTATGCAACTGTTGTATACTTTACTCTTTAAGCACATTGGCAGGATACTCTTCAAAATGTCTCTATTCATACCGAATACTTTCCAACCTATCGTTATAATAATGATAACGATTGATTCATTAAGACTAGTTCTCATATATGAAAACAACAAAAATATGGCGTTGATAGTCGGATGTAAGGAGTGAGTTTAAAAGTGCGATTCAGATTCTGCCGATCCATGAAAGTCTTTGTGGCCGATTGGCAATGAATAACAGCGCAATCAGAAATAAAGAGTAAACCTTTGGTGTGGTTGTAGGGAATGAGTTTATAAGTGTAAATCAGCTTCAGCTAATCCATGAGAGTTTTTGTGGCCGATTGGTTAAAGCAGCTAGACTCCCTCTGGCAATGAGGGTATGAGTTTGATTCTCACTGAAGGCTTATTCTTCATTATCCGACTGTGCTGCTAGTCGTTGCTGCAGAAACAACAGTCCTAATTCAAAGTTGTATATAAAAACAACTGAAATTAAGATGAAGGTAAAATGTAGTCAAATCTGATAAAAAAATAATGTTTTATAATTACTTAAACCAATAATAATAATAAAGATGAAACATTTTACTTTTATTAAATTTAATAGTTTTTACCTTAATTAGTCAAATTTAATTAAGTGTTGTGTTACAATACTTCATCTAATAATAATAAAGATTGATTTATAAAACAGCTTGTTTGAAATTATAAATTTACCAAGTTGACTGAAACTTGAATTCAAATAAAGCAACAACAAAAACAAACTACGCTATAACATTTTTTAAAAACATCTTTACCATCAATTAATTTCTTTAACATGTGGAATTGGTCTGAAAATAGCCAATACTAAAACGTCATTTGAAACTGACTATCATTGTATTGTGTGTGGGCTTGATATCTTTTAAGCTAGAGTTACAGCCCTTGTCAATGATGTAAGGCAAATATTTTAACATAGAATATGTACAACAAGATAAGGCATTATTTTTTTTTTACAGAATATAAAAGGTATAAAATGAAAATTAAAAATATTTATTTCTATACAAATGTAATTATTTAAATTCATGTAACTCCACAAATCACTCAACTTTCCCATCTTTAGCTTAGCTTAGTCTGGCACAAGGCCACAGTAGCGAGGACTGAAATAAATATGCTGGCAAGCTTGCTAACCATCATGCTACAGAAGAGGCCCCTCTCTTCATCTTATCTATCAAAAGTGACCCATACAAAGTTGTTTTCTGAAGTTCATAGATTAAAAGTTTCCGTTTTTAATCACTGCTACCCACAACACTGGTTTATTGCTGGGTTTAGGTTATTCATTTGTTCACACATTTATATGTATCCGGATTTCACCCAGCCCTAACCATTCATAGTAGAAACTTGAAATTTTGTGCACACACACACACTTCCCTCAATGAGTAGGGAAAATGTTTTCTTTTTGTTTTTTGAAAATTCCTCTCCAAAATAGGTTTTTAGTGGAGGTTCAATATTCAATGTAAGTTTATGCTAAATTGGTCACTAGTTTGTGCCCGCTTGGTTTTTTGATAATTCAAACCTTTTTTTAGTGATCACAGCCCAACAAAAGCGAGAGAAGTAACTTATTCAATGGTCACCCCTTTTTCTAACTTTTTAATTGATCACCTCCAACACAGCATATATGGCTGGCAGTGATTCATAATTTCCTTTGGAATGCTAGAGTTCTATACATATTTTCCAATCCATCATCTTCATCGTTGTTGTTTTGTTTTTTTCAGGCGTATAATGTATTTTTGGTCTATGTGAATTCTAAATACCAAAACCAACATGTATCAAGCACAACATTATTAAAAGCAACAAAGATGAGGAGAAGAGTCTGGAAAATATACAGAATAATACCCAGTACTTATCCTGAGAGCCATCTACAAGTCAAGATACACAAGAAATAGGGTCATCTTATCGCATAGGCACACTGGGTAGTTACCCGGGGGGCCCCTTGATTTTAGGGACTCCAAAATTCAATTTGAAAAATAGAAACTTAATTTTAATGTGTTAGGGCAAGGGGGGTTAGCAGCCACAGTACATTGCTTTTCCCGGGGGCCTCAAATATTCTTAAGACTGCTCTGCATCCCCACCCTAGACTTTGCCAAAAATAAGGGGGGAGAACCCATGGTGGACAAATTTATGTATTGATATGAGTGAACAATAATATCTTTAACTTTGTCTATAAAATAAAGCATTTAGAAATGTATGTATTAATGAGTGAACAATATCTTCTTTAATTTTGTCTATAAAATAAAGCATTTAAGAATTTATGTATTCATGAGTGAACAATATCTTCTTTAACCTAGTCAATAAAATAAAGCATTTCTCCCCCTTAGACTGCTTGGGGGTCAGGGTTGATGATGTTCCAATGGCTCTCTTCAAGGATGTTAAAGTAATCCAAAATCTCACAATTATCGAATTTACTTACTCAGTATATTTCTTCCAAAGCCTATCTGTGGCCTGCAAGCTGAAATTTTGTCCATTACAAATAAATTTAAGACAAACCAGGAGTATATTTATGAAAGAGTTCATTATTTTTTTTATTCTTTCATTTATTTTTTTGCGTTTTGCCGACTAGTTTCAACTTCTGTCTTCTTCAGCACATCTTTTGGAAGTGAGAGAACGCTGTGAATATCTATTGTTGTTGTTTGTATTGTTAGGGCCTTTGGTTAGTGTGTGTTCACGTGTGTGTGAGTAGCAGTGTCTGTGTGTGTGTGGTGTAGGAGGAGAGGTGTTGTTTATTGGTTTAGTAGTGACTAGGCCTAATAATGGTTGTCTGCCAGACTTTGGCTGGGGGTGTACATAGTTGTGTTTTATGGATGGAACTTATCTGGTCATTTGATGTATGGCTTCCTTAGTGGTCATTAATGTCTATGCGCTGTAAAGTGGCTGATGCATGTGTGTAGATTATATATATATATATAGAGAGAGAGAGATGCACACATACAATTATTTATGTATACAGTACAGTGTTTGTTTTTACTGTAGTATATTTACTACATATATATCCCTTTTTGATAGATAATTTAGAGTAATTATACTTCGATTCAGCATTCACGAATGAAATTACTTTTCACTTAATCTCTGGAGGCCCTCCAGCTGGCAGAGGCCCCTGGGTTTCAGCCACTACAGCCCATGCCTTAATCCGGCACTATTCCAAAGAACAAAGGGAAAACTATCCCAAGCAACCAACCAAGGCAGTAAGTAAAAAACATGTTTACTTTTGAGTACCATAAATAGGCATAACAAGTGAACAAGTGAACAACTGACAACCATAGTTCCCTCAAAGCACACACGTTTTACAACCAGCACACAAAGAAAAATAATGTGTGCACAAAAGGTTAGCTATCTAAAATAATGTAGTAATTAATAATTATAAGTATATTAATAATTCTGAGATATGGAAATATATCAATATCAAGATCGGGCATAGTCTGCATTTGCATAGATCTGACACTCCCGAATGGTAACGGAGTACCAACAAAGCCTGGTGGTATCGTGAGGTACTGCTGGGGTACCCTGGGTTAGTGGTAATGATGCTTCAGCCCCAAAATCCATGCCTGACCCCAGGGTCATCCTCTAAGAAGGCTTTGTTGGTGGCACTAGTTGTATAAATTTATTATTACAATTATACTTATTGAAAATAATCTCTTAGCTAAGTGTTTCTGTTAACTAGTTAGTTGTTTTTTCAAATACCACATTTATTTCAACATTGCATCACATTTTTAGTTTCTAATAAGAATGAATAAATGAGTTTGTGAGTACATCTTTTGTTGCATTTTAAATCTGTTGGTATTTGTCATCATTATCTTTACAATAATTATACTTATAATTAGGAGTATAATAATAATGATATATTATAATTATACTCATTGAAAATAATATTTTAGCTAACTGTTTTAGTTAACTAGTTATTCGGTTTTTTCAAATACCACATTTGTACATCACTAAATGATGAATGGCTTCACAAATTAGTAGAAACTGCTACACCGAAAGTTCATGAGGTCACAAACGTTCAGCTGTGAGAAATAATTATGTATGAATCGGAAACTGGAACATTTAGTACGCCTATACTTCACACAGGACACAGAAAAAGATTTGCACAACATGAGATTTTTGCGCTACTAAAAATTAGAGGAAACATTACTGACAACTAATAAAAATTTGCAAGAGGGAAATGAAACATTTTCTGAATAACAATGTGAAAATTATATTTGATACTAAAAAAATATCAGCTATTGATGTGTTATTAAAGACCTCGTTCTTGAATCTTAAAACAACATCATATACAAAATACCCTGAATAAGAAAGGAAATATATTGGTAACCATACCCGATAAACAGGCTCATATAACAAAATAAACAGTGATTGTACAGTAAGGCTGTATCTAGGATCTATGTTCAAGGATCACAGAGGCATTCATCAAGGGTGAGTGAAGTGAAGCCATGCAGCTTGAGGTTCCGGGCCATTCAAAGCCTCCATAAGTTTAAAAATAAGATATGACCAATTTCAGGGCGTTTTGAGACAATATGACCTACACTGAAATTGAGAAGTAGGTATATGGTGTACCCCTGCAGACCACTCCTCTTTCCACCATTGAACATAAGTAAACAGACCAACCATTTTTCCTACATCTCTCCTTGCGTATGCAATTTACAATATAGATTAGCCTAGGGATTAAGGACATCATGGAGTTAAGCCATGTTTTCAAAACATCTAGAAATATCTAGCATCTAAGGAAGTTTAGTGTCCTAAATTAAATATCTGAAAACATCTAGAATCTAGGGAGCTTTAGCATCCGTAACACTGCGACACAAGCATTGATTTGAATAATACAATGTTTACACACCATGGTTGAGATTATTTCTGAATTTAAAGGTTTTTAATGTAAATGTGTTTATTTTAATTTTACGAAAGGGCACGAATAACACAATGTTTATTCACCTTAGTTGACAACATTTCTGAATTTAAAGGTTTTTAATGTAAATATGTTTATTTTAAGTTTACAAGGGTATGAATAACAATGTTTATTCACCTCAGTTGAGGACATTTCTGAATTTAAAGGTTTTTAATATACATTTACGAATGGGAATAGATACAAAGGAAACAAAACAAGTTTTAATTAATTTAAGTTGCCGTTAGTGTTAGGTCTGATTTTTAATTTATACCAGATATTTTTCTGTGATATTTCTATGTCAATATGCGCAGTAATTTAGGATGCTGAACTACACTGCCCCCAATCTTGATTCTAGATGTTTTTGAAAATATGTCTTAACTCCATGATGTCCGGGATTTGCATTTAGCCATTTTTCTAAAGGTGTAGACTTACACATATTCAAAAGTATGAACAGAAACTACTAAAAATGTCTAGAATCTGGTGCCAATGTTTTAGAGGCAGCAAATGTTCACGTCCTGTGGTTTAATCACAGGTCAAATTTATTGTCGGAACATTCCTGCAGGGGGGGGGGCAGACCCCAATAGCCGGTGCGGCATCTGCCAGGAGAAGGAAACTCCTGTCAAACCTACAACCTTGGGATCTTTGGAGCTATTCGCGCCATAGCACACAAACGCTTGGTTTAAAGGGTGGGGTCAGCTGTGCACACATTGCACTTCACCTTAAAACTCCATTGTGCAGACTTTAGGGCTATTCACGTTCAGGCCCCACCGACCTAGGACTTGAACAGACCTGGAAAATCCTTTCCCAATCTCCATTCGCGGAGCCAAGGCATTCATATAATAATGATCCAATTTCTGTATTTTTGTTTGTGTGTTTGTTACCGTAACACAGCAAAAACTGCACATCATACCAAGATTTTTATCAACACAATACCGTTAAAATGCTCTAACTTGGAGAATAAAGCAATTTCCAGTGCTATTTGCAACTTAATTTCACCTTTACCCCAATAAACTATAAATAACTATCCTATTTCTCAAGGGAGATAACTCAAGGTATATTAAATGCTAATTATAGCATGGTTTCCCTTATTCATTTATTTATCTATTTGAAAATAATTTTAATATAAATTCTATAAATACGAAGCGATTTGAAATCTAGCTTAATGGCTGCTAAAAGCAAGTATTTTATAAAAAGTATGAAAAACAAACACAATCATTCAATAATAGGTTGAAAGCCTCAAAAACAAACACTATCATTCAATAATAGGTTGAAAGCCTCAAAAACAAACTATCATTCAATAATAGGTTGAAAGCCTCAAAAATAAGAGTATTATTCAATGAAGACATTTTCTATCTAATAGAGTCGTATTATAGTTAGTTTATTCTGAATGACATGGCTCCATGAACGGAGAGTGGGACGAGTTTTTCATGTCTTTATTCAGGTCCTAGGTCAGCATGGCCTGAACGTGAAAAAATCCATAGTCTGCGCAATGGAGTTTTAAGATGCAACGTGCGCACGACCGACCCCACCCTTTAAACCTTGGGTTTGCATGCTATGATCCACCGTAGTGGCGCAGATAGCAGTGTTGTCCTTAGGTCATAGGTTTGATAGGAGTTTCCTTCTCTTGGCAGATGCGAGCTAGCTATGGGGGTCTGCTGCCCCTTTGTGGGACTGTTCCGATGGTATGGCTGACCTGTGTAGTTGAACCACAGGATGTGAACACTAAGGCCGCCTGAGCAGATATATATATTGAAGCACATGTCTGAGACACACCGCTGAAGTAGATGCCTGGGCAGGCTGTAGAGGTCTACTGCCCCTTAAGGAGTTGTCGTCCAACAATGTGGCGGCCTTGTATATGTGTATATAGACTGTAGAAAATTTTTGGTTTTCTCGTAAGTGTTTAAAATTTTTTTTTTTTAAACGCCAATAGTGCATGACAAATCTCCTGCTCTGCCTTCCCCATTTTGAAAAAACATCTGCTATCCCGCTTGCAATATACCAGCCCTGATCCACTATATATATGTACGTAGAGAGAGAGAAAAAAGAGAGAGACGAAAAGAGAGAGAGAGAAAAAGAGAAAAGAAAGAGAGAGAGAAAAAGAGAAAAGAGAGAGAGAGAGA
>VCCN01004649.1:3337399-3367568 GCA_006491835.1 Architeuthis dux
TACTACACTTTGATCTTAGCCAAAAGGCTGCAAAGCGATTGTATTTGTTAAATGTTTTTTAAAAATCCTCAGAAGGTTTTGCGGGTTTGTTTTGAATGAAGACATTACAAGATCAAGGAAAGGATACGGTTTGAACAGGTAACTGTGCAAGTGCAACAGGTTTGGTTAGTCACTCAATAGAAACCGTCATGTGAACAACATCTTTTGGCAGCATACCTTGTTGGGAGTGATCAATTAAAAAATTGGCAAAAGTGGTGATCAATGAATAAGTTACTTCTCTTGCCTTTGGTTGGGCAGCGATCACTAAAAAAAGTCTGAAACAGAGCAACTTGCCAAGCTGGGACAGGACTGTGCACTCGGTCGTTTCTCACGCACACGCTGCTCCCTGGAGAACACTTGACAGTGTGCTCTCCTAGGAGTCGCCCATACGCGTATCAAGAAGCCGCAATCGATTAAGTTTTCTGTACTGGAAATTATTTTATTCTACAAGTTACAGCATGTTAACAGTGTTGCGCTAACATCAAATTTCAGTTCAGTTTTTGTTGTGTTACGGTAACAAACAAACATACAGAAATCAGATCATTATAATATAGATTATATTGACTGGCTTAAAATGTCAATGTAGCACAGAGTGGCGAGCCGAATTACAGACAATGCAGTGATGAGAGGGTTCATCATCATCAGCCTTTTAACGTCAGACCTCTCTATCATGGGTGTTGCGGAGCCAATACTTTCTGAACTTGTCTAGCTCATCACACCATTTATTTTTTGCCGGCCATAGTTTCACATATGATCTCCAGGGATTCATGTTTTGAGTCGTGATGTCCAGCAGTTGTTTGAGTTTTCTATTATGAAGTGCATCAGTAGCAGCCATCAGCAGAGCCTGTTGTTGTACAAATATGATAACCGTCAGAGAAGCACCAGGTCATGGACTAGTTTGGTATAAAAAGGGTCTCACTAGAAAATGCATACGCACTTCTGAAATTACTGTAAATTGCGACGTATAACTTGAATTTCTAAGCCTAAAAAAATCTTTAGAAAACTAGAGGTCAACTAATACAGCAAGTGTAAATATATAACAAATTATGAATGACTGCCACCCATATATGCTGTGTTGGAGGTGACCAATTAAAAAGTTGGAAAAAGGGGTGATCAATGAATAAGTTACTTCTCTCACCTTTTGTTGGACTGAGGTCACTATAAGAAAGGTCTGAATTTTCAAAAAAACAAGAGGGCACAAACTAGTGACCAATTTAGCATAAACTTACATTGCATATTGAACCTCCCTCTAAAAACCTATTTTGTCTGATATTCTTGCAACATGACCAGCCCATTGCCAATTGAGTTTTCTATTATGTAAAGAATGAGTTTCAAGTGGACTTGAACTCAAACTTCTATCATGGGACCAAAATCTGTGTGCTGCACTTTATTTACACCTACCACCATAGAACAAGCAGGTGAATTTAGGCCTTTTAACCCTTTATGGGGCAAGTGACTATATATGATAACCTGAGCACCTGTCAGCCATATGTAAATATTGTAGCCACAAAGATAACATAATCCGCACCAATATGGTCTGCAAGTTTTGCAAAGTACACTTGTGCTTGAACAAAGACAGAAACTCTTTTGAGGCATACCACACCCCATTAAATTAGCCTGTTTTTGATCCACACAATGAAATTTTAAAATCAACCCGGAGGCGTTATTATTTTTGTATCTATTCATTATATTGAATGTTATTCTTTAATTCTATGTTTTATTTAACTTTCTACTTTTCCATTTTTGGGCGAGGCACCATATATGATCACTTCATCAGAGGGGGTTTAGCCTCCATAAACAACAAATTTCCGAATTTCTTGTAATTAGGTCTAGTTTAACATACAAAAAGGTTTTGATATCTAAAATATTTTTAGGGCTGCCCAATAATAATAATAATAATAATAATAATAATAAAGGGGAGTTAATTGTGTCTCGTTAAATACTTCAACCAACTAAACTAAGCGAAATAATAGTATAATGTTCCCTAGTACAAAAGAATAATCCTCTGTGAAAATCAATATGCTTTAGTGTTCGATTAAATACTTTGGTGCTTACGACGCGTTTTGGACCGAGAGTTCGCTCATTCCAAAAGGACGTTTTTTTTCATGACACTGATGACCTCAGCATGATGTGACGTAGTAGCTGAATAATTTGAATATCAAAACAATCATCTCCTTGGCACTTCTGACTTGTTTTCGATACATAAGAAAGTTTGTTTTTAATATCTAGTTTAAAACAATCAAAAATATCAAAATACTTACATTTAACAAGCACCGATATTTGTGTTAGTTTCTGCTTCTTGTTCGCATCTTCACTTCAAAGTAAATTATTAGCAATTGAATATATTTTCATTTAAGAAAAATGGTTATAATCTTTCGAGTTTGTTACAATTTGCAAATGGCCGATTATTGTGAAATTTGTCAGAAAATGAAACACGGATGGAGTTTTGCTGAGGACAAAAACAAAACCTTTCTTATGTATCCTTAGTAGCTGACGTCACTGGTGTCACGAAAAAAGGCGACCTTTTGGAACGAACAAAATCTCGGTCCCAAACGAGTCACAAGCACCAATACTTCAACCGACTAAATGAAGAGAAACTGTGGTATACCAAGAATCAGTGATGGAAATGGGTTTTTTTTCTCGAGATAGGTATACAACAATGTCTCCATTAGAGGACATTGAACATTAAAAAAAAAACCCTGGAAACTGAAAAGTAGGTATACGCTGTATCCCAGCATAAACCCTCCCCCGCCCACTTCAATCCCTGCCAATAATAAAACCTCAGAAATCAACAAAGAATTATCTGCGATTGAAGTTAAAAGCCCAATCACAGGTCTGTCATTTTAATCTGGTTAACACTTTAATGATCTGAAAAGCAGCGGGAAAAAAATAGGCCATTAACTCACACATCAAACCGTTACCTGCTGTTTTTAGAGTGACATGAGGTGGTTTAGCCCACAGAGAAACATGACAAATAACCATAAAATACCAATTAATCTGGTTAATCGCAAATGATTTATCGAGTTGATTGAAGCTAAAATGCTAATAGCATCGTTTGCGTTAAGAACAGGCTGCTTTGAGAAGGCTCTGTTGCAGCAATGGAGTCCAACCTGTACTGGTTTAATTATTTGATCATATGTATAATAAAAGCTGTCACACTTATAGTATTAGTAGTAGCTATCAGCAACTCTCCCTTCTTACCCTTTTATTAAACTACCTAATTTGTTTTTACTCCCCTCTCACCATGTCTGTCACACTTATATTATCAGTAGCATCAGTGATTCTTGGTATACCAGTTTCTCTTAGTTTAGTTGGTTGAAGTATTTAATGAGACACAGTCACCTCCCCTTCATCGTAGCTATATATGAACTGAATTTCGATTCAGGTTTTAGTCTGTGTATGCATTGTCAAAGTATTTAATGGAACACTAAAGCATGTTGATTTTCACAGAGGATTATTCTTTTGTACTAGGGAACATTATACTATTATTTCGCTTGTTTATATGTATGACCTTTACGCTTTCTGCTTATCATCCTTTCTCTTCTCCCTTGGAATGTAATGAACAAAGGTAATAATGGAAAAGGGTGCTTATGCTTGAATGGGAGCAAAATGGACTCAACCTTCACTATAACTATCATTCATTCATTAATCAATCCTCCCTCACAAGTCTGAAGGGATCGCTTCGCAGCCTTTTGGCTAAGATCAAAGTGTAGTATCTGCGCTTCGAAACCTCCATGGCCTTGAAGTTCAGGGAACCACAGCCCTTCGGGGGTCCTTGTGGCATGCTCGGGTATCGTCCTGGGAGAAGTTGCACAGGGTATCTTGGCCAGCTGGTCGGGAGGCGATCCCCATTAGCATGCTCAGGGTTTGTCCTGAGAAGCTTTTGGGATCCCCCCCTTCCATCCCGGTCCTCGTGGCATTTGTCTCAGTGACAGGGATTTGAGATTCTCCCCCCTCAAGACTCTAGTCACGGGGACATGGGATCCCCCACCCCCTCACTGAATTCGGCACTAAATGACCCACCAAGGGTTGATGTGCCGTTAAACAAAACAATCAATCAAATGTCTGAAGCCTAAAAATTAAGTTATAGTGGTAGTAGACAACAGGAATATAGACAGATAGCAATTGTAACAGATGTACCGCCTGTTGTTGTACAAATATGATAACCGTCAGAGAAGCACAGGTCATGGACAAGTATGGTACAAAGAAGGTCTCACTAGAAAATGCATACACACTTTGTTAATAAAAGCTACAGTTATCTGAAATTACTGTAAATTGCAACGTATAACTTGAATTTCTAAGCCTAAAAAATCTTTCGAAACCTAGCAAGTATAAAATATATAACAAACTAGCATTCCAAGGGAAATTATGAATCACTGCTACCCATATATGCCGTGTTTGGGGTGATCAATTAAAAGGTTGGAAAAGGAGGTGATCAATGAATAAGTTACTTCTCTCGCCTTTTGTTGGACTGAGATCACTAAAGAAGGTCTGAATTTTCCGAAAAAAAAGAGGGCACAAATTAGTGACTAATTTAGCATAAACTTACATTGCATATGGAACCTCCCTCTAAAAACCTATTTAGGAGTGAAATCTTCAAAGAACAAAGAAAACACTTGCTCTACTCATTGAAGGGAGTGTGTGTGCAAAATTTCAAGTTTCTACTATGAACGGTTAGGGCTGAGTGAAGTCCGGATATATAGATAAATATAAATGTCATGAATAACCCAAACCCAGCAATAAACCAGTGTTGTAGGTAGCAGTGATTAATATATATATATATATATAAGATGGAGAGAGGGGCCTCTACTGTAGCATGATGGTTAGCAAGTTTGAGAGGAGTATGTGTGCAAAATTTCAAGTTTCTCCTATGAACAGTTAGGGCTGGGTGAAGTCCAGATACATACATAGATAGATACATATCTACTAAGTCTGGATACATAGATACATATAAATATCCGAACACATGAATAACCTAAACCCAGCAATAAACCAGTGTTGGGGGTAGCAGTGATTAAAAAGTATAGCCGTAAACCAGAATTTTGAACAAAAGATCTTGAGGTTGACTTGTATGCCGCAATTTACAGTAAATACTTTTATAATAAATAAATGCTATGATCAGAGGTGTAGCTGATGGGGACTATTTGAAACCCACGCACGCACACCAGGGCACCAAAAGCTTTCTAAATAGGTGTTTACCTATTGTATTTCTACTGACTAATTGTGAAACAAGTCCGTTCAAATGCAATACATAAAGTTTATCCTGAAGCTGACGCCATCAGAAGAAATCAAGTGTTGAGTATTCAACACTGCCTTTTCTTCAAATCCATCTGCCTGAAAAAGCTTTTTTAAAACGAGACCTGACAACACAATGGAAATGGGAAGCTGATCAAATCCAGACCTTTCTTTCTTTCGTTTAAATGTCCGCTCGGATGGTGTAATGGTTAGCACGTCTGCTTCACACGCAAAAGGTCCCGGTATGAGTGAAGAGTGTGGAAATCTCTTCATTAGGACAAATCTGAGTACACTTTAAGCCGTGTTATTAGGGTGGAAAAGAATGAAAAAGGTAATGCCCCTAGATCAGAATAATGTATGAGCATACCTCACCCAAAAATTGTTAAAGGGGAATCCAGACCTTTCAAACACGTTGAAAATAAAAGTCATCCTCCTCCTCAAATAACCAAAATATCTTTGATATAGTTAACTCTTAAATTCATAAACCACTTGAAACTGCTTGTAATCGACAGTGGAGCTCTTCAACGAATAGCATAAAAAATAGTGGAACTCTTCAATGAATAGCATAAAAATAGTGGATCTTTTCTGTGAACCCTGATGTATCTTTTACTAGAAGGGGGTACAAAGGACTGAGAGGCCACACATACACAGTAGAAGCAAATAGAAGTAGATTGAATATCAGAAAATTCTTTTTTAGCAATAGGTTTGTATATACAAATTGTATACTTTTTTTCACACTAAAAGGTTTAAGGCCCTAGATATTGTGTAAATATGATTGTTATGATGTGTGCTTATATATACAAATTGTATACTGTTCTAAAATGTAAATTAACAGTGGAACTCTTCAATGAATAGCATATTATAATAAATTTAAAGAAAAATAAGGGAAGCAAAATAAGATCAAGCTAAAGCACAGATGCTCACAGACACAGTTCAAAGCTATGGCAACTTGAGGCCTTTCGTAAAAGCAAAGTGGCATTAAGTAAAACAGGGGGGGGGGAATACGTATTCACTTTTCAAAACCAACGTCTGATGTTATCCAATAAAAAATAGCTTAAAGAAAGGGAGATAATAAACAGCTTGAAATTGTACCTCAGCCCAGAACAAGAAAGCACTCAGAGAGCGTATATCTCTGCCAAGACCAGGCACTAACTAAAAACTGAATGAAAATCAGTTATATATAGCCATGGTACGGAGAGGTAACTGTGACTTTCAGTTTTCCATATTTTGGACTATTGTCTTAATATATGAACACATATCTCTCAATCAAAGATTCCTGGATCCACTCCCAAATGTTTGTTTTTTTATTTATCAGGTGTTAGCCATCCATGAAACATTCCTTGTTTGGTCACCGTTCAAGATATTGAAAGATTCATCATCAATGTGGAATAATCTTTAGATAATAGTATATTTTCTCACTTTTTATTTATAGATCTAAATTTAGATATAAACTATCTAAATTGCCAACACTGAAGAGAAGTAACAGAAATACTTCGAAGCTGTAGTTTCGTACGACGGATGGAAAATTATTTTACCTGACAATTATGGCAGGCGGCTCCACACACCATAATATCCATCCCCTTCGAAACATGCAGTTTTTGAATGGGTATGCCCCAGTTTTTTTAAAATGATAAACCTGTTTGTATATGCTTTGAAGATATTTAATGTTATGGTAACTGAAAATTTAGGTGTCAGCCATTCACGAAACGTTCCTTGTTTGGTTAGCGTTTCCAACAAGTTCAAGATATTGAAAAATCCCTTCAATACAAACACGTGTAATATTGCTTGCACACACGTGTTTGTGTGTGCGAGAGCAATATTACATTGAAACAATATTACAAGTATTCCTTTGCATTATACAAATAGGAAGAATTTCCTGGAACACTTAAAGGAACTATTGATCACTAAAAATAGTGAACACGACTATCCCTCTGCTGCTGCTGCCGCCGCCGACATATCAGTAAACAAAGCAGAAGAACCATAAATCCACACACATTCCCCCAGGGGTACGGGTCGGATGAGAGCCAGAGTTTCATTATTCCAAAATTAAAGTTTTTTTAGAGTCTCGATTGCATTATTGATTCCATAGACGGGTGAACAAAATTAGTTTCTGTATTTTTGCGATGAGAAGTGTTAATATCTTCAAGGTTAGTCTCATGAGAGCAAAGAAAACGGAACCTTCCTGAAAAACTTTCAAGGAAAGAAGAAAATCGATTTTTTGCAGACAAGACACACTTAAGGAAAAAAAAAGAATTCTCCAACAGAAAAATGTTCCACTTTGTGATAATACAAAACCAACAGTGATGCATTCTATTATAAACACTGTTATGAATTTAGAAGAAAAAAAAATCCATTTGGAATTAATGTTAAACATCACTAGACTCTCTTGTAAAATGAACAAATTGGAAATATTAAACTAATATAATGCCTAAAGGTTTTTTAAAAGAAAATTTATTCCATGTATTTTATATTTTTAAGATTGTTTTTAGAATTTATATATAAAATTCTTTTTAGTTTGTTATTAAATTTTATTTTTCTAAAAGACTTTTAGGATTTGTTTCATATTCTATATTTTAAAAATTAGATTGCTTTTATAACATTTTATATTTAAAAAAATATTCAGCATGTTTTTTTATTTTGTGTTTTCAAATATTTTCAGGCTGTTTTTATAGTATTTATATTTTTAAAGATTTCTTTAGACCTTTTGCTTATTTCATATTTTTAAAAGATAATTTTAGGTTTTCTTTATTAAATTTCATGATACATATCAAGCACTGGAGAATAAACTATAGGCTATTCCTCATTTTTATTCTTATGTTTTTTCACAACATTCCAGCCTTCCTGGGGTGTCTGTTGAGTTCCGGAATGTCGTCAAATCAGAACGCAGATTCCAGAATACAACAAATACCTGAAGAAGGCTGGAGTACAACGTCTGAAATGTTGTGAAAAAAACAAAACCACAAAGATGAGGAAATCAGTCCAAACTAACCACATACAATGATAAATTGTATGTGGTTAGTTATAATGTAAGAACTGCGATAACTCGACAACTGCCCATTGTACGGAGTTGATATTCACCAGATATGTTGGTCTGTGCACTGGACATTGCAGTGTCAATTTGGATTTATGGTTCTCGATATGAGAATTTACATCATCTTGAAATGGATGTAGTTTTTTGCCAGAATATACCACGTCACCAGCGTTCACGAGTGTGGGTTTATAAATTTAAAATGTTTGGCAAGTATGGAGGGAGAGTGTGAGAAAGAGAGTGAGAGTGAGAGAGAAACAGGGTTTTTTCTGCCAAAACATTCTATAGAACAAGATTAAGTTATAGTTAGATGATGTAACAGCATTTTAAAAAAAATTCTGTTGCTATTAACAACATCATAAGCGTCCATTATTTCAAGTTTAAACCCCCGGAGGATTTTCATGATATCGGTCAAGGAATGTTTTTTCATCGGAAAAGAAGGTACGAGAAATAATTTTTTAATCAATGTGGAATAATCTTTAGATAATAGTATATTTTCTCACTTTTTATTTATAGATCTAAATTTAGATATAAAATATCTAAACTGACAACATCGAAGAGAAGTAACCAAAATACTTCGAAGCTGTATGTTTCGTTTTGTACGACTGACGGAAAATTATTTTACATGACAATTATGGCAAGCTGCTCGACACACCATGAAGTCCATCCCCTTCAAAACATGCACTTTTTGAATGGGCATGCCCTAGTTTTGTTAAATGATAAACCTGTTTGTATATGAATTGATTGATTGTTTTGTTTTGTTTAACGGCACATCGACCCTTGGTGAGTCATTTAGTGCTGAATTTATGTGGATGAACTATTGTGGACAAATTATAGTAGACCAAGTATTGCGGGAAAATTATTGTAGGCAAATTAATGTAGACATTAGTCAAGGTATGTATATCAAATCTGTTTCTTATATTTTTTAGTATAGCTTCAAAGGTTATTTTCTTTAACTAGAGTCTTACAACTTTGGTAAAAGGTTACTTTTCCTTAACTAGAGTCTTGCGACTTTGGTGAAAAAATAGGTGGCCCCTCTTATCCCTCTACATGGTATGTAGTTAGCGTATTCTAAGCCCCAGCAGACAGGGCCGGCTTTGCTTGAAGATATTTAATGTTATGGTAAATGAAAATTCCTAAGGTCTTAAACTTGTGTTTCCAGCTGTCTGTGTAAATCAATGTTTTCTCATTACAATTAAAGCATTAAGAATTTGACAAATATCCATGGTCTAATTTTAGCTGAGGGCTCTCAATACTAATATAAATAACACAATAGGACTTGGTCACAATATGGAACGATCACTCTCCATCAGTAGTACGGGCCACAAATTTGTTCTTGACTATTTGGCTGGCCAACCATTATCAAAAAAGATCAATTAAAGATTGCATACGTCTGCCAACACCATACACTAAAAGCTGAATGAACATCAGTTCATATATAGCTGTGATGTATGAGAGGTAACTGTATAAGTTTTGATTTTCCATATTTCAGACTATCGTCTTAACTCTTGAAGTCCTAAAGAGCATGAGGTGTGCGGCCTCATGCTCTTTAGTAAACAAACATGGCCAAAAATCCTAAAACAAAGAAAGATTCCTTCCTCCACACCAAAATTTAATCAATTCTTCCGCAGCCCATGGCCCACCCTTCCACAAAATGTCATTGAAATTCATTGATAACTTTTTTAGAGGCCGCACGGGTCTTTCCTGCAATACTGCCAATTTTCACAAAAATCTGCCCACAAGTAAAGACACCATAAATATTTGAATAAACAAACCCATTTTTAGCCATTTTCTGCTCAATCATTACAGGACTGGGCTTTGGACTTAGAAAATTTTCAACAGGATGTTAAGAGTTAATATATGAAAAATAACACTCAATCGAAGAGAAATTCCTGGATCCACCCCAACATTTAATCAATGCTTCCTTAGCCCATGGCCCACCCTTCCACAAGATGTCATTGAAATTCATTGATAACTTTTTGATATATTAAGTGTACAAACAAACATGAGTGAATACATATAAATATATAATTGTAACAACATTTTTTATTAGGAACATATATTTGCTCGGCACCGATTTGACGTTTGTGAAACGAGCGGCCTAAATCATGTAAATAAATGAGCATCATGTGGGAATCAAACCCGCGTCTTCTTGGACAGCCTTATATGCAGGCTCTGCTCTTACCACGGAGCTAACAACACCCTTCTGATAAGGCAGGAGTCCTGAATGCACATATAAATATACGGGGGAAAAAATGAAAACATATCTCTCAATCAAAAAAGAAATCCTGGATTTGTCCTAAAACTTGATCAATCTTTCCTTAGCCTATGGTTCAAGCTTCCACAAAATGTCAACTTATTTAGCTTAAAAATTGGAAACAAAAATTGAGATGGGCTGGACACATAGCAAGAAGAAAGGATAACCAATTGATGCCCTAGAGATAGCAAATGCAGTAGAAGATCAGACATAATATGGAGATAGAAAGGTTTGCCGGTAAGACATGGCAAAGATTAGCACAGTCACAGTCGACATGGAAGGAGCTGGGAAAGGCCTTTGTCCAGCATTGAACTTGTGATGACTGATGATGATGATGAAATGAATGTTGAAATACTGAATTATCCAAAACTACATTGTACCCAACAGAAATGTATAAAGAATAGTCAATTAGTAAGTTAGTAGCATTTGTAGATATTATGAAAGAAAAATAGACAAATAACAAATGTATTTTCTACTACTTTTTTTTTTTCCTATTCAACTCTGATGCCCCTTCCAAAGATGCATGTTTGGAAGGGACCAGACTTTGTGTGTGGAGCGGCCTGACATAATTGTAATATAAAATAAATTTCCGTCTGTCATACTAGTGCTGCCAATTTAGATCTATAATTTTAGATAAAAGATCTATAATCTGTAATTTTTTTATTTAGTTTTATTAGATTTCTCAAGAACTGCTGATCCAAACAACTTCAAACTGCAATGCTTGGTGTACTGACTAATATATATAGCGAATATTAATTTGTACAATGGCCAGTTGTCGAGTTATCTTGGTGCACACACCCACAAAGATTTCTTTGATCAAATAATAAATGATTTTGTGAGTTATCTTAAACTAGCATAGTACCTGTCAAAAATGACAGGATTAATTATGTATGGATTAGAACTCCTGCCTAGGATCAGGGTATCTGTGCACTTTTCTAGGATCAAAGTTTTATTCCCTGACTCTTCTGCATAGGATCAGAGCATAGTATCCATGCACTTATTGAAAAGTATTAAGCACAAAAAAATGTATATGGGTACACATTGCATTTGAATTTTATATTTTTGGTCATAGATAATAAAACCTGTTTCAACAAGATAGAAGAATGAATTGTAGGTGTAAATATCAAGGCTAGAGATTAATGATTCAATTTCTAATCTGCCGTCTCTTCTATAAATATATCAATTTTACACAACAGATTTGAAAAAAAAAATCAAATGATTATATAACAAAATGCTAATTTTGTCCGACTTTGTACTGAACCGTTGAAAGAATTAAGACTTCCTTTATGCAGCACGTTTAAATTATTGACCACCAACTCTGGATATTCCGTCTTGTGAGAGGCATTCAATAATTGAAACCGATGGGCTATTTGGGTCCCATCTAATGGCATTTTGATTAGAACCATACGAGACAAGATTAAATTGAATTTTTTTTCTTTTTTCTTTGATAAATTTTCTGCGTAGGAAACAAAAAAAAGACATTGAAGGCATCAGCAATACCATTCTTCGTTCTAGATAATCAGGTTTATGAAAGTCTTAAGAGATAATTATAGAAATCTCTGAGCTCAAAATAACAATGTTGATGTGGCCAGACTACGTCCAATCAATGCATAATGCTTTTGTTACGTTGTCTGGGCTATATAAATTTGTGTAGTAGTAAAATCTATCTATATCATTAGGTAGTCCAAACAGTCAGTTTTTTGGGTGAAAATGTCACAGTAACACTAATTTTTCCCTGTTTCTCAAGTGTTCATTCTCCATAATTTTGACTAAATACAAAACTGTTATGCATGCCATAATAAAGAATGTCCAATTCTGAATCTGTTGGTGTCTTATTTGTCATCGTTTGACTTAAAAGGAATTTTCCAGCACATTTTCAATTTAATGTGTTTACAGTGCCCAAACTACGCTGTGACGGTTTTTTTACTGAGGTCGAAAAAAAAGGTGATTGCTGACACCTCCTTCGATGTATTTCTTTGGAACCAATATCACCTAGTAGAAAAATAGATGTTCTTCAGTTTCACATAAAATTTAAACAAGTACACAATATCTACATATTAAAAAAAATGATGACTTTTCAGTTTTATAGAGTGTTGAAAAGGCCATTTTTTGTAAGTGTTCAATTTGCTGCGAGTCCGCGAATGATTAAATAATTATAATTAGTGAACTAATAGTAGAGAGACAAATGTGGTATCAAAAAGTTCAGAATAACAAGATCTATGAGGGGAAACAAGCAGCAGATGTATAAGATCTTCCTGTAAAAACTCATTGGAGTACTTAATAGCATAATTTGCAATGAGTTCATCTGTCTGTCACAGCATCCAGGGTAGACAACTCCTTGATTACTGAATTTATTTATGAAATGGTTTCTTTGTAAAAATAAAATCAGTGGAAATCTTTTTTAACATAACAACCCACCTGTATATAATTTATGACATCTCAGTAAATATCGAACTGAATGATAAACTGTTTCTATATAATAGAAGGAAATAATTTTAATATTAGAATTATCACCATTCAGGATTATGACCCAAACCCACTTTATATAATTTAATCAAATGACTATAAACCCAAAGGCCAACCAGCGTACGTCTAAGCTTTTTAGTTGTTTCAAATTTAGTACAAGAATTTTAGTTAACAATACCTTGCATTAACCGTTAAAATTACTATATACACATACTGATCAGTGGCCACACTAGGTCCAACTGCACCCACCCTGCATTTTTTAAGATTATTTTTTTAGATTGTTCAAGATTTTTTTTTTTTTTTTTAACCCATAAGAAACCACTGTGACACTCACATACAATTTAATTGATCTGCTCAGTCTCTTATATAATATTATATTTTATCCTTGATTTTAACTCATGAAGTGTACTAAGTGACATCTAATGAACATCCTGGTGCAGTCTTCCACTGAAATGAATTCAGTAGTTTTTTTTCTAAAAAAAAAAAATCATCCAAGAAAGTATTGCAGTGTCGAGTTTGAAGTTGTTTGGATCAGCGGTTCTTGAGAGATCTAATAAAAATAAATTTAAAAAATTCAAGATTATAGATCTTTTATCTAAAATTATAGATCTAAATTTAGAGATATTTTCTATAGTTTTGAGAAGGTAAGAATTTTCCTGATAAAAATATCTCCTACCCACTATTTGAAACAATGGACTCTTCCACTGAAATGAATTCAGTAGTTTTTTTTCTAAAAAAAAAAAAAAAAAAAAAAAAAAAAAAAAATCATCCCATACGGATTCAAATATATCTGAATTCTTTCATATTGATTAACTAATTACTGTTATGAACGAGACCTGAAGAATACCTCTATATTTTTTCATCTTTATTTTAATTAGTGCAGTTGTTATTTTGTACATTATCAAAAATAGTTAAAGCAACAAATTTTTTAAAAGCTTTTTATCATATCATTGATATCTGATTATTTTAACCCATAAGAACCCACTGTGACACCAGTTTCACATATAATATTATATTTTATCCTTTAACTCATTAAGTGTACTAAGTGACATCTAATGAACATCCTGGTGCAGTCACGTGACTGTGTCAATTTGCTTACCCAGAATCCCACATAATGTTCCTTCAAGTAGAAATGGGTCTGAGTTCTTATGGGTTTTAAGATTTTGTTTTTTTAAATTTTAAATGAATTTTTATGATTATCTTTCAAGAGTCTGTGTGTGCCACACACCGCCTCTGATACTGATACAGTACACAGCCTTAGGTATACCATTAGCAATGCAATAAGTATTTACTAGTATATACTAAAATAGGAAAGAGATAAAAATGTACTAAAAATCACAATGTAAGTGAACATGTCCGAGCAATTAGAAAATGTATAATTCCAATTCATTAATGACAATTGAAATATGAAATTATAATACAATGTAAATGTCAGGATATGAATTTTTTTTAAAGTTTAAAAAAAATTTCCATGAAGAATTTTCTAACTTAATTTGTACAGACAACAGTCATATTTTTTTCTTGAAATTATGTTTGGTATGATATGAATTTAAATGAAGATGTTCAACATCTGAACATTATTTATTGTTATGAATGTGGAGAGGTAATATTTCATGCTTTAAATGTGGGAAGGTACCCAAAAAGATTCAAGAAAAATTATGTTTGGTATGATATAAATTTAAATGGAGATGTTCAATATCTGAACATTATTTATTCCTATGAATGTGGAAACATACTCAAAATGATTCAAGAAAAATTACTGTGAGCGCAAAAAGTATCCGAACATTAAAAAATATTATTCTAACATCCTTATAAACCTTCAAAATTGACAGAATTTAGACCAAAAATTTCTGATTTTTGTACATAACTTTTCCATGTTCAATCTTGTTTGAATATCTTTTTTGATTTTTGGTCCAAATTCTGTCAATTTTGAAGCTGTATAAGGATGTTAAAATGAAGTTTTTGAAATGTATCGGATACTATTTGCACTCACTGTATATTTGGTATGATATACATTTAAAACAGAGATGTTCAATGTCTGAACGTTATTTCTTGCTATGAATGTGCAAAGGTACTCAAAAGAATTGAAGAAAAATGAGACAAAGATTCCTGAGAAAAGAAAATATCTCGTAAAGGAATTCCAGGAAGATTAATATATTGATTGTTATCAAGAAAGAAATTGGTTTTTGTGAAATCCCCTGCGGAGGTTTCAAAGAGGAAGACGAGAAGGAATTCAGCGGACAAGCTGAGGAAAGAAATAGTCCAAATACCTGGAGCAATATTTGATGTAGACTTGAAGAAACAGAAAAACAAAATATACACACACAAAAACGCGTTTTGTTCTTGATGAAATCAATAGCAACAAGACAAATAAAAAATGACACAAAAACATTTACTATTGAAAAAAAAAAAAAGAACTGAGGATATTTTGTATATGATATATGACAATTATGATTTGTAATTTATCGGATAAAGCATCATAAGCATTTCTAACTCTTCTGTACTAGAAGATACGTATTTCTTTTAGATTATTTGCTAATGAATAATCAATAGTAATAACCAGTCAATTATACACTTAGTACAAATAAACTGTGTAAATAATCCATTTTTTAAAATTCTTTCTTTGAATCTTGACTACATTATGATATTTTCAGATCATAAAAATACCAACATCAAACACTCACATCCATCATCATCATCCGTTATAAGTCCATTGCTGGACAAAGGCCTTTCCCATCTCCTTCCGTGACGGCCTATCTAGTTAAAGCAACAAATTTTTGAGAAGCTTTTTTATAATATCATTGATATCTGATCATTTTAACCCATAAGAACCCACTCTGACACCGGTTTCACATACAATATAATTGATCTGCACAGTCTCTTATATAATATATTTTATCCTTGATTTTAACTCATGAAGTGTACTAAATGACATCTACTGAACATCTTGGTGCAGTCATGTGACTGTGTATCAATTTGCCTACCCAGAATCCCACATAATGTTTCTTCAAGTAGAAATAGGTCCGAGTTCTTATGGATTTTAAAATCATTTTTTACTATGAATTTCTTCCATGAAGGAAAATCCTAAAAATTATGAACTACTTGGGAAAATATAACAGCTTTTTCTTCTCAAAATACTAACATTTGATCATTAACCTGAAAATGTAAGCAGAACTCAGAGATTGCATACCTCTGCCAACACCATTGTCATGAAACAATGAAGCGGTAACTACCACTTGCTTGTAAAATCTTATAAAAAAACTGAATGAAAATCAGTTCATATATAGCTATGATGCAGGGCATGTAACTATGTGAGTTTCGATTTTCCATATTTCAGACTATTGCCTTAATCTATAAACAAATATCTCTCATCTTAATTTGTTAGTTGCTTTTATTGCAACTTTTTGCTCAGGCTGATTTCCCTCCGGTAGTGAGTAAATAGCGTTGATCAGAAAATAAAGAATAAGCCTTAGGTTTAAAATGATAATGATTTATAATATTTCATCTTATAAAAAAATAGAAAAAATGTAATAAAATATTGAAAAGAAATTCCCAAATTTAATCAGTTCTTCCTTAACCCCTGGCCTAACCTTCCACAAAATATCATTGAAATTCATTGAGAACTTTTGGAGATATTGTGTGCACAAACTTGAGCAAATACATATACCTCTTTTGACTTCATTAGCATAGATAAACTAACAAAACCTTACCTTATAAGCAACTGAGAAGAGACTAAATCTATCAAACAAGAAAGACATTCCCAAAGTGATGAATTAAAACTGGTCCCTTGTAACAAGACCCTTTTAACCACTGTGGTTGTCTTTCTTGGACCCCCAACACCCACATTATAAAGGGGGTTACTCTACTAACATTTGATTATAGACCTGAAAATGTTAACTAGCAAAACCTTACCTTATAAGCAACTGAAAAGAGCCCAAGTCTATCAGACAAGAAAGACATTCCCAAAGTGATGAATTAAAACTGGTCCCTTGTAACAAGAAACCTTTTAACAACTACACACCATTCTCTGGCCATTTCTATAATCCTTCTCAGAGACCTTCATTAACATTTTTTAAGCAGCTTTAATTATAGGAAGATAAAATAACAAAAATTAAAACTATTTTTTTCCATCGTGCATTTAAAGTCTCTCAGTAGCATTTCATCTTTTATTAAGGGAAGATTAGAGAAATGCAACTCCCACACCCGATTCCCTGTCCATTACTGACTCAAACACTGATCAGATTAATTATTATCTCCCGTACCATAGAATATTAAGTGTTATCAAAGACTCTACAGCAAAGGATCTCCTGCACCCATCCCATCATTCAATTCTTGTCTTTTACATCATGTTCAGACACTTTATTAATAACATTTTAACTTTCAACTTTTCAGAACTCATTATCAACCCAAATAATGCATCTAAACACTATTCTCAAAATACAGAACTTTGTCCGATGTTCATGTTTTGAACACACAAGTCCACTTTAGTATGAATTTCTGAGATGAGGAATTATCATTTTTATACATTGATTTACTTGGAGCAGTGTCCTCATTTTGGTTGTTATAGTTACAATGTTTTGGCCATTATACCCTCCGGCCTTCTTCAGGTGTCTGTCGTAGTTGGTAACCTTCTTGGAATTTCATACTGAACCCTTTATTCCTTAAACTAATATCACTTGTCTGCCTCTTTCACTGAAGAAGAGTACATGACTTTTTGCACTACCCGTAGTTGTGTCTAATCAGGAGGTGGGATTTTAGAGTCTGAAACTCAATATCCTTTTTTTTCTTAATTAAGGTTGAAGTGTACAACAGTTGAAACTTTGTTATTTTACTGTGAAAAGAAATTATACAATTTGTATATACAAGCACACATCATAACAATCATATTTACCCAATATCTAGGGCCTTAAACCTTTTAGTGTGAAAAAAAGTAGACAGTTTGTATATACAAGCACACATCATAACAATCATATTTACATAATATCTAGGGCCTTAAACCTTTGTGGTGATGTAATAAACATCATAATTCTTCTTAAAATCATTTGCATCAATTGATAGCACTACATATTCCGGTAATCTATTCCAAAGTCCTACCACTCTATTGCTAAAAAAGAATTTTCTGATATTCAATCTACTTCTATTTGCTTCTACTGTATAGGTATGGCCTCTCAGCCCCTTGTACCCCCTTCTAGTAAAAAATACATCAGGGTTTACTACTTCTAAACCATGCATAATCTTAAACTTTTCCATTAAGTCTCCCCGATCTCTCCTATTTTCTAACAATGTTAATCTTAACACTTTTAGCCTATCCTCATAACTCATACTTTTTAATTCCGGTACTAACTTTGTTGCATGTCTGGACTTTTTCTAAAATTTTTTATCTCTCTCCAAGTATGGTGACCAGGCCTGTGCACAGTACTCTAGGTGTGGACGGACACAAGTCTTATATAGTATAAGGAATGAGTCCTTGTCTATATATGAAAAGGTATGCTTAATCAGTCCTAGTACCCTGTTCGCCTTAGCCGCAACACTGGCAATATACCTGGAGAATGATAGTTTATCAGTTACTATGATACCAAGATCCTTTTCATTATTTACAATATCTGAGAAGTTGGTTGTCTGCATTTGAACATTACATAGGTGAGCTTTCAGTTTTTCGTATCACTGACTTTAGTGTTACTTAACCATTCCCACACTGCTTAGCTTTAGTCATTTTCTGTACTAACAACCATAATATTTTTGACAGTAGGTGGGGGGGGGGAATATTGATCAACACCGAATTTTGCAATTTTTAACCTAAAATTTGTTTGAGCAAGTTTCAGCACTATGTATATTGTACATAGAAAATCAGTAAAAAAAAAGAAAGTATTGTTCGTTGTCAGGTATTCGACTAAGTGTTACTGACAGATTAAAGATTTTTCCATATATACGTTAATACCCGTGAAAAAATTCACAGATATATTTTAATTATGTTTTAATAATGTTTTCAGAAAAGAAACTACTGAAATTGTTTCAAATGGTGGGTAGGAGATATTAACAGCAAAATTGATACTTTAAGTGGAAGAGTGCATTGTTTTAGACAGAATTAGCAAAAAAAGAAAATCACACTTCATTATATAACTAGATTAGTACTTTCACATAACAAACCAGCATGAATAATTCATTAAAAAAAACAAAAAACAAATGCAAATTTAAAAGTCTAAATTAACTGAGTAATGAGTAGAATATATCATAATAATTAAGTTGTCTCTTTTTTTGATTATGTGGTATTACAAAAAATAAGTTAAATAAAACCAGACTGTTCCCATGTAAAAAAATGAAAATTCACACTGTTCATTATATATTCTCATTCAAAATGGCTTCCTTTCTATCGTTCTTTCAAATTGTTCTTCATTTACACCAAACAAAAGTTGTTAATTTGTAGCATATTTGAATGAAAGTTATGGCATTAGTCTTTTTCTTCACACTAGTAAGCAAACAAATATATACTAATTCAACTTTTTATAATAATTACTATATTCACAAGCACACAATGGCTATATGTCCCAGGATCACTTCGCAGCCTTTTGGCTAAGATCAAAGTGTAGTATCTATTCTTCGAAACCACCTTGTGGCATGCTCGGGTATCGTCCTGGGAGAAGTTGCACAGGATATCTTGGCCAACTGACCGGGAGGCGATCACCATTAGCATGCTCAGGATTTGTCCTGAGAAGATTTTGGGATCTCCACCCCTTCACCCGCCCCTTTATCCCGGTCCTCGTGGCATTTGTCTCAGTGACAGGGATTTGGGATTCCCCACCCTCAAGTCTCTAGTCACGGGGACATGGGATCTCTCTCCCCCCCTACTGGCACTAAATGACCCACCAAGGGTCAATGTGCCATTAAACAAAACAATAAATAATGGTTATATGCGAAATATTTATATAGTTATTATCTATGAAAAAATTCATGGTTATATTTAAATTTCTATGAGATGATGTTTTTAGAAAAGAAACTTGTGATTCTTCTTCAAAGGGATGGTAGAACTCTATAGCCAGTACGGGCATCTATCAACTACAGAGTGTCATGTGGTGTACCGCTGTACTGTACTGCAAAAGGGCAGGAGACCCCCATAACTAACTCGGGTATTTGCCAGGAGAAGGAGACTCCTGTTAAACATGTCATGGAAAACCCGCCCAAAATCTTTGTTCACGAAGTGAAGCCATTCATTGCATTTGGTCAAAATATCTATGTCTCTGTGTTTCTTCACATCCTCTTAAAGACTTTTAATAGTTCACTACTTCAAAAGCTGTTAATAGTGCAAATAAATGTTTAAGCTTAATCAGTTTCATCAAAGGTTTTATTAAAAAGTGACTGAACTCGTTTAAGTGGAAGAGTCCATTGTTACAGAGAGAGAAATAAAGAAGCAGATAATTTACACTGTTCAATATATAGACACATTAATATTCAATGTACATATACTATGTGCAGAACAGTGTTCCTATACTTCTCCAAAATGCATTCCCTTTACAATCACATGACCCTTACAATTCATAGATCCATTAATGATCTATGAAAATGGGGGGGGGGGTGACAATAACTGATAAACTATCATTCATCATTTCATATATAGACAAGGACTCGTTCCCAGTGGCGGATCTACTATTAGACTAATGAAGCTTAAGCTTCAGGGTCCCTAATCCCGGTGGGGCCCCAGAAGCAACTTTTTTTTTACTGAGTGAATTTTTCAACAAAATCGATGCAGTTTTTGTACAGATCAAGCACAGAGATAAGTGATCGGTTGCTAAGCTAAATTATATCTAAGCCAACACGGTTCTTGGCGGTAGCAACATTCCATTTATGGGTGCGCTGTTGAATGTGATCACACCCATGTACTCCTTATAAATACTTTAGCAGCTTTGCCATGCAGTTACTATAAAGTAAACTACAGTGACTAAAAAAACAAACTGTACACCATAATCTTTAATCCCATGTAGTCAGGGTTGGATTTAAACCTTGGGGGCCCCGGGGCACTTCAGGTTCCAAGGGACCCCTCATACACAAAATTAAAATACACAGCAAATCACAAAGTTTACACATCAAAGTTGTTTATTGCATGTAATTGGAACTGTAATATCCAAGTGTGATGGGGTAAACAGAAGTCTTTAGTTTCAAAGGGGGTGAAGAAGTCCGAAGAATGGATTGGCCGAAATGTTGTGTTAACAATACAAACAACAATTGTCCAAAGAACTATTTGTATGTTAATGACCCTTCTCAAAACTTTAGAAAAGAATAATGATGTTTATTACACCACCGCAAAGGCCCTAGTTATTGTGTAAATATGATTGTTATGATGTGTGATTGTAGATACAAATTGTATACTTTTTTTTTCACACTAAAATAAAATGTTAAAAATGCTAATGTACCCATATAAAAAGATGGTATTATTCTTCACTGGTAACAGGGTTGCCGCTAAGATATATTTCGAATATTGTTGCATTGGATCAAAAAAGCTGTACGTCCATTTTTATGGTTTTGAGATATGAGCAATTAAATATTTTGAACAGTTATATTTTGATGGCAGAAAATTACAGAAAAGGTGACTGTAACAATGTTTTAGACTGCAAAGGTTTAAGGCCCTAGACATTGTGTAAATATGATTGTTATGATGTGTGCTTGTATATACAAATTGTATTTTATTTTTTTCATACTAAAATAAAATGTTCTAAAAATAAATAAAACCAAAGACAAAACTTTCAACAAGTTAGGCATATACATGCTAAAACTAGTATTTAATCATCATCAGTCGTTATAAGTCCACTGATGGACAAAGGCCTTTCTCATCTCCTTCCATGATGACCTATCCTGTGCTAACCTCTGCCACGTCTTACTGGCAAACCTTTCTATTTCATCCCTCCATCTTGTATCTGGTCTTTTCCTACTGCATTTACTGTCCCACGGGCACCGTCAGTTAGTCTTTCCCCCCCCTATCTATTATCATCTCTTCTTGCTAGGTGGCTAGCCCATCTCCATTTTTGCTGTTTAATTATTTGTATAATATCCTTCACTCTAGTCCTCCCTCTGATCCATGTTGATCTTTTTCTATCTCTTAGAGTTATACCTAGCATTGGTCTTTCCATGGCTCTCTGTGATATTCTGAGGTTTTCAGCTCGTTTGGTTAATTTCCATGTTTCGCATCCATAAGTCATGGCTGGTATTATGCAGCCGCTGTATACTTTACGCTTTAGGCACATTGGCAAGGTGCTCTTCAGTATGTCTTTATTCATACCAAATGCTTTTCAACCTATCGTTATGTGTCGTTTTATTTCGCAGTCATGGTCTTTCTCTAGCTTTATTACCTGACCTAGGTAGATATATTCATCGACCTCTTCTAGAGTCTCCCCTCCTATCATTATGGCCTTTTTTGTTGAACATTACTTTTGTCTTTGTTCTGTTCATCTTTAAACCTACTTTAGCCATTGATAAATACTAGTTTATTCATGCTGCTGCTTCTTCCAGAACCAGGAGATTGCAAATTATAAGAATTGATGTATTTAAAATGCAAAGCAGGAAATAAACAGGAAAGAACAAATCTGTCTAGACTGCAGGTTAAAGAGAAGTAATTAAGGTAGCATTCAGTTCACAATGTATTTTGTTAAATGCAAATGAAAAGTCTAACTAAACAGTTCACAAAAGCAATCATGGACCAGAGAATAAAATTCATAGAGCTGGAAAAACCAAGAAAATAGCACAATTTGTTCTTATATAATGAAAGAATTAAAAGGATGTTTGTCAAGCCAAAATTGAATACAGGTCTGGTTAGTCACTCAATAGAAACCGCCAAGTGACCAACATCTTTTGGCAGCATGCAGTGTTGGGGTTGATCCATTGAAAAATTGGTGATCAATGATTTAATGCCGAAATCAGTTTAAAATTGTTTTAACTAGAGTCTTGCAACTTTGGTGAAAGGTTATTTGTTTTAAAATAGAGTCTTGCGACTTTGCTGAAAGGTTACTTTTCCTTAACTAGAGTCTTGTGAGGTTATTTTTCTTTTTTAATTTTGTCTCTTCCAACTTTGGTGAAAGAACAGGTGGTTGGGGGGGGGGGGGTCCTACCCCTCTGCAGGGGATGCAGTCTTTGTGGTAAAGATAGCCAGGCATAAACTGGACTCCCACTGGTAATGAGGTTGTGAGTTCTAAGTAAGAAAGAGACCGAGTATGAAACTCCAATAATGATGGACTCAACCAATTCATTGAATACAAATTCATGTATCCATTAATATAAAGGCTTTTTTCTCAAAATACAGGCATCCCTCTCGATATATCACAGCAATATAAGGTGGGTGGGTCATAAACACCAATATTTTTGCCTAGATTATCGCCTCCACGTCTAAAAAATCACGAATAAAAACAGAATTTCTTCAAAAGACTTACTTAATATGACTAAAATATTAAATTTCTTCAATTTTCAATCAATCAACTTATAATTACATGGTGTTTTGCACATAATTTCTTTGATTTTGTGATGAAGGCGACACCTTCATTCGCCTATGAACTTGTCTTGGCACTTGTAATTGACTTTTGATTATCTGCGGTTCAGTTATAATGTGGTTGTCTTTCTTGGACACCAACACCTGCATTACAAAGGGGGACTACTGTACTAACATTTGATCATAGCCCTGAAAATGCAACTAACAAAATCTTACCTTAAAGCAAATGAAAAGAGCCCAAGTCTATCAAACAAGACAATCATTCCAAAAGTGATAAATTAAAACTGGTCCCCTAAGTTTTACTCACAGATTAAAGCTTTTTAACTGTAATAATAGTTAGGACTTTCACATGAACAAATCAGCTTAGAGAATTCATTTTAAAAAAACAAATGCAAATTTAAATGTGTAAACTAACCTTGTAATGGGTAGAATATAATATAATAGTTAAGGTGTCTTTTTTTAGGTTATGTATGCTACAGAAAAAAGGTTATATAAAACCAGACTGTTCCCATGTTATTTTGGTAAGACTATAAACAGAATATTCTCATTCAAAATGGCTTCCTTTCAAATTGTTCTTCATTTACACCAAACAAAAGTTGTTAATTTGTAGCACATTTAAATAAAAGTTACGGCATTAGTCTTTTTTTCACACTAGTAAGCAAACAAATATATACTAATTGAACTTTTTATAATAATTACTATATTCACAAGCACACAATGGATTTTGGCAAAATATTTATATACTAGAATGTTGCCTGTCATATGTGTGGGGGTGTGGGTGAGGGGGGTGACACCACCAACTTGACCTTTGAACTGAGTTGTCAGGTGACAGATACTTTCTGTAAACTAATGGCACTATATTTTAATTATAAAGACATTTATTAGTTGAGAACCCATATTTGCCTGGCACCGGTGTGAGCGAACGAGCGGCCTAAATTCTAAATGTTTAGCAGTCGTTCACCCAGGTGCCAGGCAAATATAGGTTCTCAACTAATAAATGTCTTTATAATTATCATATTCTGTTGAATATATAAAATTATCCATCATTTGATTTCATTATATTTTAAGTAATAAGTAATATTCTTTCAAAATCCAGTTAAGTAATCATTAAATTAACTAATTTTTGTCAAAACTTATTTCTATAATGGTTACTTTATTTTCAGAAGATTTTTAATTACAGAGTTCAAATTTTTCTGTCAGCAGACATCAATCAGAGTATAATTGAAGTAATTTTGGATGACAAAATGAACATTAAAAAACACTGTCAAACCTACATTAGGTATAGGCAGAAGTAATTTCCTTTTTTTTAATGATTAACTTTGTTATTTTCTCGCACTTAAGACCAAATTAAAACTTCAAAGAAGATATTTAAATTATTGCAATGTTTTTAAAATTTGATGAAAAAAGAACTGTGATCATTGCTACAATTTAGTATCTACTTAGTCAAAATGAACGAAATATGTTAAATTTTCTTCTGAGGACGTCACTTGCAGTGATGAAATGCATAAAGATTTATCTTCATGATAATGAATATGTTTGAGATGTAACACTCTTTTCTCATTCTTTCTTTTCAACATTGTCTAACCATATGGATTATATCATTTTATGCAGACATATTTTGGGGTTATATATGCAAAATATGAATGATATCTACATTCTAAGATATCAACAAAAACATAGCGTGACGTGTTTTCTGCATTACAAAGCAACGGACACCAGCTTTTATCTATAAGGATAGGGAATACAATAATATTTACATGATGAGGCAAAAGGATTTATCTATCCATTATGGTATCTCTAGAACTGTAAGATTAACATACAAGCTAACAAATTAGCAGACTCAACCAATTCATTAGAAAACAAATTCACTTATCCAGTAATATAAACGCTTTTTTCTCCAAAGACTAACATTTAAATATAGACTTAAAAATGTAATAATATCTTACCTTAGAATAGACTGAATCTATCAAACAAGACAATCATTTCAAAAGTGATAATTAAAACTGGTCCCTAAGTCTTACTCACAGATTAAAGCTTTTTAGCTGTAATAATAATTAGGACTATCACATGAACAAATCATCATGAATAATTCATTAAAAATAACAAATGCAAATCGAAATTAAACTCAGTAATGAGTAGAATATATCATAATAATTAAGGTGTCTTTTTTTAGGTTGTGTGCTGCAGAAAATAAATTAAATAAAATCAGACTGTTCTCATGTAATTTCTAGTGTAATCCTATGTTTTATTTAAATTTCTACTTTTTCCATTTTTGGTGAGGCACCATATATGATCACTTCATCAGAGGTGGTTTTACCCCCATAAACAAACATAACAACATAATCCGCACCAATGTGGACTGCAAGCTTTGCAAAGTACACTTGTGCTTGAACAAAGGCAGAAACTGTTTTAAGGCATACCACACCCCATTAAATTAGCCTATTTTTAGCACACACAATCAAATTTTAAAATCAACCCAGAGGCGTTATTTTTTTGTCAATATCAATTTTTTGTATCTATTCATTATATTGAATGTTATTCTTTAATTCCATGTTTTATTTAACTTTCTACTTTAATTTTTAATTTTTTTATATTTTCCATTTTTGGTCACTTTTTTGGTAAGGCACCATATATGATCACTTCATCAGAGGTAGTTTTGCCCCCATAAACAAAAAGAATTCAGAAAACTTGCAACTGAAAATATCTTGTAATTAGGTCTAGTTTAACATACAAAAAGGTTGTTTTGATATCTAAAATATTTTTAGGGGTGCCCTATAAAGGGTTAAGGTCCATTGTTGGACATATGCTTCCCCCAAGTAAGTGTAAGACATGGGGAAGGGGGAAATGAACCTGCCACGCTGACTGGTGACATGTTGGCAGGAAGAATAGATGGATATATGCCTTTCCCAAGGGCATTAGTGAAAAGTGAATTCAAACTGTCAGAGTTTGAACTCAGCTCACCAATCATATTCTCCAATGGCCCTGTCGGCTGGGGCCAATATCAATTTTTTTGTATCTATTTATTTTATTGAATGTTATTCTTTAATTCTATGTTTTATTTAACTTTCTACTTGAATTTTATAATATTTTCCATTTTTGGTCACTTTTTGGGTGAGGCACCATATATGATCACTTCACCAGAGGGGGTTTTGCCTCCATAAACAAAGAAATTTCAAAAGACTTCCAACTGAAAATATCTTGTAATTAGGTCTAGTTTAACATACAAAAAGGTTGTTTTGACATCTAAAATATTTTTAGGGCTGCGCTATAAAGGGTCAAATTAATTTAATTTTTGTCAAATCTTATTTCTATAATGGCTACTTTATTTTTGGAAGATTTTTAATTACAGAGTTTAAATTTTTCTGTCAGCAGACGTCAATCATGGTGTAATTGAAGTAATTTTTCGATGACAAAAACTGACTTTAAAAAACCATTGTCAAACCTAAGATTTACGATTAACTTCATTCTATTCTCTTGCATTTAAAACTAAATTAAAACCACAAAGAAGATATTTAAATTACTGCAAGATGTTTTTCAAATTTTATTAAAAAAAAATCTGATCATTGCTACCATTTGGTACCTACTTAGTCGAGATGACAACATAGGGATTATACCATTTTATCCCGATATATTTTGGGGTTATATATGCAAAATATGAATGATGTCTACATTCTTAGATGTCAACAAAAACATAGCGTGACATGTTTTCTACATTACAAAGCAACGGACACCAGCTTTTATCTATAAGGATAGGGAATACGATAATATTTACATGATGAGGCAAAAGGATTTATCTATCCATTATGGTATCTCTAGAACTGTAAGATTAACATACAAACTAACAAATGAGCCGAAAGAGAGAGTATGAAAGTCCAATAATGATGGACTGGACTAATTTAATTGAGAAAACAATTTCACTTATCTACTAATATATGAGAAGAGCTTCCTACTGCTGTACAAGTCTCTGGTACGTCCCCATCTGGAATTTTCTTCCTGCATATGGTCTCCTAACCTGAAGTACCACTCAGATGCCATAGAAAGAGTTCAGAGGAGAGCCACCAAGATCATTCAGAGATTGGGAAATGTATCCTACACTGAAAGATTAAAACAACTTAATCTAGAGACCCTTGAATACAGAAGAAAATGTGCTGACCTACTAGAGGTCTATAGAATCCAGAACAACATACATAGAGTGGATGCTGCCGTTCATTGCTCAAAATGAAGAAAATGCTGACTTCATCTATCTGCAGTAAAACCAGAGGACACAGCCATAAACTACAAATTCAGACCTCCACTGATGTTAGGAAAAATTTGCTCTCGACAAGAGTGGCAAACGCATGGAACAGCCTAAGTGAAAAGATAGTCATATCCGAGAATATCAATATTTAAAAAAATAATCTTTGTTCTGATATCGAACATACAAAATTTAATTACCATTTTTCTTATTAGTTTAAACTCAGCCGAATTACACTGAAACTGACTTAATGACACAATTAACTGCTGTCATAAAAAGTATATTCAAGTATATAAAGGCTTTTTTCTCCAAACACTAACTTTTGATTATTGACCTAAAGATGTAAGTAACAAAATCTTACCTTATAAGCAACTGAGAAAAAGACCAAGTCTATCAAACAAGACAAACCTTCCCAAAATGAGAAATTAAAACTGGTCCCCTAAGTTGTACTCAAAGATTAAAGCTTTTTATATGTAATAATAATTAGGACTTTCACGTGAACAAATCAGCAGAAAGAATTCATTAAAAAAAAACAAATAACAATTTAAATGTCTAAATCAAGTAGTGAGTTGAATGTATCACAATAATTAAGGTGTCTTTTTTAGGTTATGTTGGGCTACAGTAAATAAATGAAATAAAACCAGACTGTTCACATGTTATTTTGGTAAGACTATAAACAGAATATTCTCATTCAAAATGGCTTCCTTTTTATCATTCTTTCAAATTGTTCTTGATTTACACCAAACAAAAGTTGTTAATTTGCAGCACATCTGAATTGAAGTTAGAGCATAAATCTTTTTTTTCCAAACTAATAAGCAAACAAATATATACTAAGTATTCTCTATAGTTTTGAGAAGCGCCATTAATATTCAAATGGTTCTTCGGACGATTGAACTCCTTGTTATTTGTGTTGGAGAGAGAACAGCGAGCATCTTCCTCTTTAGGAGGAAGTCCAGATTATCGACAGAGAATGTTGTTGAAAACAGAAAAATGAAAGCGGCAGATGACATCAAAATGTTGACTAAATGCATTAGCCAGAGAAGTGCAGATTTCAACCCGATGTGGCTTCCACTTCTCAACAAATCTAAATCCGACAGGACAATGACACAGGAACACCCGGGCCATGCGCTATAAGGGCTACCCCCCTTTACACATAATTTCAGTTTAACCCATCACACTCGGATTTTACACCTGAAGAAGGCTGAAGAATGGGTTGGCCAAAACGTCGTGTTTACAACACAAATAACAAGAGTTCAATCGTCTGAAGAACCATTTCAAATATATACTAATTAAATATTCACAAGCACGCAATGGCTATATGTGCAGTATTTATATACCAGTTATTATCTGTGAAAGAATTTATGGTTATATATGAATTTCTATGAGATGATCTTTTTTAGAAAAAAAACTTGTGATTCTTCTTCAAAAGGACACTAGAACTCTATAGCCAGTTCAGGCATCTATCAACTACAGAGTGTTCATGTCATGTGGTTTAACTACTTAAGTCAGCTGTACTGTCGGAATCCTCCTGCAAACAAATACATAGTAATTAAGTTCTTTTTCTATAATTACAATATTCACAAGCACACAATGGCTACATGTGAAATACTTATATATTAAAGTGTTGCCCAATCATATGACAGTGTTTTCATTTTGGGAATATACTTTTTCCATTGTGTGTTATATCAAGTTTTGTCATTTTTGGTCATCCATATTTTACGTATGGGGTAAAGAAAGGTGACTGAACACCCTTTTGACCGTTGAAATGAATTGACAGATAACAGACACCCACTGTATTAAAACTTAAATTATTGCAATATGTGTTGAAAGTTTTACAAAAACGTTCATTTCTACGATTTGTAATGTTTGAACCTATCTAGTTGAGATGAGTATGATATATATATTATACCATTTTATGCAGATATACTTTGGGGTTATGTATGCAAAATATAAAAGGTATATCTGGTCTACACTCTTAAATATGAACAAAAACATAGCATGATGTGTTCTATGCAATACAAAGCAATGGGCACTGGCTTTTATAAACAGTGAGGACAGTCAACAAACGCCTGTATTTATTTCCAATATGTAGCATATGCACTTCACACGTTTATGTACTGCACACTTCTGAAGAAGCCTGTTACAAGGCGATATGCATCAAGTTTTTATCTTAATAAACTTTTGAAATGTAACAAACGTTTTTCTCAATCTTTTCTTTTCCACACTGTCAATCATTACTACCATACTTGGGCATGTATACAGTAATCTCAAAATGGTAGCAGCAAAAGTCTGTACTACATTCAATTTGCACACACTGGTCAAATTCTCCAAACTTTTGGGTAGCTCCTCATATATAGTGAGTACAAAAAGTATCCAATACATTTCAAAAAGTCCATTTTCACATCCTTATACAGCTTCAAATTGACAGAATTTGGACCAAAG
>VCCN01004649.1:3368067-3384742 GCA_006491835.1 Architeuthis dux
TGCCTCAAAAGTAACCCACGAACCAGCCGGAAAGAACTTATATAGACAGAAATAAAACCACATATTTCCAAGTGAGAATACGGAATTGTGTCATCTTTCTCTCCACCCACGTAGGAGAGCATTTTCTCCGAAATTAATTTCCCTCCACAGAAATTTCAGAACCTGTCAACAGACATCATTATTATTATTATTATCATCATCATCATCATCTTCTCTCTCTCTCATCATCCCTCACAGATCGGCATTATCCAACATAAGTATGTCGAAATAAACTTTTTGAAATGCATCCAATACTTTTTACACCCACAGTGTATGGCTAGTGAATACAATAATATTTATATGATGAAGCACAATGATCAATCTACCAATATGGCGTCTGTTGAACTGCAATATTTAACAGACAAGCTAATAAATCAGCCAGATAAGGAAGAGACCAAGTATGAAACTCAAATCAACTGAACCAATTTATTGAAGAAAACAATTTCATTTATCCATTAATATAAAAGCTTTTTTCTCAAAATACAGGAGTCCCTCGATATAGGGCGGTTTGTGATATAAGCCAGGCGGGGCGGTTTTTGCCTATCAGTCCAGAAAACCATGAATAACAGAATTCTATCAAAAGATTTACGTAATATAATTTATCTCAGTGTTGGATATTTAAGCAGCCGTGGGCGGAGGTCACAGATTTGAACCCCACAGGTGGTGAAAGTTATAAACAGGTTATCGATGAAAACCCCAAACTGCAAGGTGTCCGGGACCGGAAACAGACACACCAAGTGTTCAAAAGTCATAAACAGAATATTGACTAAATGCTGACTGCAGAGGGTGGTCAGGAAAATCAGTGTGGGCATTCGAATCCGATAAAAGCAACACAGAGGCCCTTGCAAAAGCAGAGAGGCAGAGAGCAGCTGGGCCTGGGAGCATAAAGTCAGTTTCCCTGTTGGGAACAGTCTGTCAGCTCTCTTATCACTCTCCCACTCTTCATTCTCTCCCACTCTTCATTCTCTGCCACGGCACAATGTATTTGATGCAAATAAAAATATACCATCATATTTTTATAAACCAAGTTTTAAGTCTTCCCTTTTCTCCAAATTCAGGATTTTCCTCCCATGGACCAAGATGGATATACAATACCATTTGCAATCAATTAACATATAATTACATTGTGATTTACACATAGTCTCTTTGATTTTGTGATGAAAACAACACCTTCATTCACCAGTGAACATGTTTTAGAACCCGTAATTGACTTTTGATTATCTGCAGTTCAGTTATAATGTGGTTGTCTTTCTTGGATCCCAACACCCGTATTATAAAGGGGTTTGACTGTACCAACATTTGATTATAGACCGAAAATGTTAACTAGCAAAACCTTACAAGCAACTGAGAAGAGACCAAATCTATCAAACTAGAAAGACATTCTGAAAGTGATGAATTAAAACTGGTCTCTTGTAACAAGGCCCTTTCAACATGGAAAAAACTACCACTTGCTTGTAAAATCTTATAAAGAACTGAATGAAAATTAGTTCATATATAGCTATGGTGCAGGGCATGTAACTACATGAGTTTTGATTTTCCATATTTCAGACTATTGCCTTAATCTATAAACAAATATCTCTCATCTTAATTTGTTAGTTGCTTTTTATCGCAACTTTTTGCTCAGGCTGATTTCCCTCCGGCAGTGAGTAAATAGCATTGATCAGAAAATAAAGAATAAGCATTAGGTTTAAAATGATAATGATTTATAATATTTCATCTCATAAAAAAAAAAATGGAAAAAAAATCCAAAATTTAATCAATTTTTCCTTAACTCCTGGCCTAACCTTCCACAAAATATCATTGAAATTCATTGAGAACTTTTGGAGATATTGTGTGCACAAACTTGAGCAAATACATATACCTCTTTTGACTTTGTTGGCAAAGATAAACTAATAAAACCTTACCTTATAAGCAACTGAAAAGAGCCCAAGTCTATCAGACAAGAAAGACATTCCTTAAGTGATGAATTAAAACTGGTCCCTTGTAACAAGACCCTTTTAACAACTACACACCATTCTCTGGCCATTTCTATAATCCTTCTCAGAGACCTTCATTAACATTTTTTAAGCAGATTTAATTATAGGAAGATAAAATAACAAAAATTAAAACTATTTTTTTCCATCGTGCACTTAAAGTCTCTCGGTAGCATTTCATCTTTTATTAAGGGAAGATTAGAGAAATGCAACTCCCACACCCGATTCCCTGTCCATTACTGACTCAAACACCTATAAATTCACTTATACAATAACCAACTCTCCAATGAATACAGTCTGGAGAGCAAATTAGCAATCCTTGAGTCTATCATTGATCAGAGCTTGTGATTTTTACCCAGAATTCAGCTCACCATAAAAAAACCATTACATTTAGAGAACTTCAATGATAAATAAGAAATAACGTTTTCACTCAAAAGCTTTTCACTCAAAAGCTTTTCACTAAATGTCACTGAGAATAATATCATAAATGTGTGCACTATTTTTATGAATGTTCTTCCTCAATCTATACAAATAAAAAAACACAACGCCTCTCTGTATGTCTGCCAGTATTATAACCTCAGAATAGAATGAACTCTGAATTTAGAATGATGACTAGAAAAATCTATTTTGTCCCGGGAATGTACCAAGTCACTTTACTAATATATGAACAATATTTTATTCACTAATCATTCTATGATAAATAAGCAATAATGTTTTCACTCAAAAGTTTTATATTAAATGTTACTGAAAAATATCTATATAATGAACAGTGTGACTGTTTCTCTGTACGTAACTTCCAATATTTTTACTGATCACAATAACATAATAAACGTAAGATAAAATTAATTAAATATATTACAAAAAAAAACTGAAATTAAAAAAAATTAAACTAATCATGTATATATTTATACATCTGGTTTTTCTTATTTAGTATTTATTTTTAAGGAAGCATTAAATTTTATACTCTTTCATCTGCATATTTTATATCTTATACCTTTTAAAAGACCCGTGGAATGCCACGGGTCTCGCTAGTAATATAATAAATGCATACATTATTTTTATGAACTCTTTTCCTTAATCAATACAGATAAAAAACAATACTTCTCTGTATGACGACCAGTATTTTTTTTTATCAGTCTTTAACCCTGTGACTATATATGATTACCCGAGGACCCGTCAGCAGCATGCAAATATTGTAGCCACAAAGACAACACAATCCGCACCAATCTGGTCTGCAAGCTTTGCAGAGTACCTGTGCTTGAACAAACACAGAAATTGTTTTGAGGCATACAACACCCCATTAAATTAGCCTGTTTTTGATCTGCACAATAAAATTTTCAAATCAACCCGGAGGTGTTATTTTTTTTGTCAATATCAATTTTTTGTATCTATTTATTTTATTGTATGTTATTCTTTAATTCTATGTTTTATTTAACTTTCTACTTTAATTTTTAATTTTTATATTTTTTGGTCACTTTTTGGGTGAGGTACCATATATGATCACTTCATTAGAGGGGTTTTTAACCCTATAAACAAAAGAATTGAGAGAAGCGAGTGCAAAGCTCACAAGGCCAGTGCAGAAATCAGGAGGAGACAATCCTTAAAACACAGAGACACAAAATCTGGAGATGATGAGTATGTGAGGGGATGCGCATGCTCCCCCAGAACTAGATTCCACATTCCAGAACACAACAAAGAAGACCTGAGGGTACACGGCCGAAACGTTGTGAAAAACAAACACAGATGAGAAAATTAATCTGATTAAACCACATACAATGATAAAAACACCCCATCTAACAAAATTCAGCCATTTTGTTTTAGAGTTTCTGACTCTTCATAATGATTCAAGTATCTTCATTCTGATTGGCCGACATCAAATTGATATTTCCCAATAGTAATACTCTACAGACCTATAATTTTCTTTTTTTATTGATCTGCATATTGAGTTTAAAATGTGGCTTGAATTTGTATGCTTAACTGTTTTTCTTAGTAAAAACACATTGATCTTTTTTTGACTAGTTTTAATCATTTTCCCCCCCATTTCTTTTTTTCTTTACATGTGAAATCAAACTGGAAATTACCCAAGGCTCCAACTCCACCACAAAACAAGTTGCTATGAAATTATTCCAACAAAGAAAAAAGAATCAATCTCACTGATTCCTTGCCAACAGAACCTTTAAAAAAAATGTTCAAATACAATAGTATTTATTTTTTACTTTTTCAAAACAATTTTTCTACTTGATCAAATACAAAGCATACAATTATTTTATTATTCATTTTTATTATTAGATAAAGTATTATAACCCATTTTATTAATTTTTACTATTATTTACCTTCACCACATTCATTTTATTTTATCACAACTCAACACTGACAGCCCGAGTTGAGTTGTGATAAAAACAACTAAAAGATTAAGATGAATGTAAATAGTAGTCAAAATATAATGGCTTACAAAGCATACAACTAGACTGTTTCAATTATGTACATCTGTGTACCCATAAAATATACATAATTAAATAATAACATTCTTTCTCAGATATTCTTTTTCAACTCCAACCAATCACAAATATTTATTGTTAAAATAAGTCAGTGTAGCTGACATCCTTAACATATTATACCTGGTAGAAGAGGTTTGCAATATAAGGTGGGTGAATGGTGGACTCCATCCATCCAGAAAATAAAAAACAGAATTTTGTCAAAAGATTTATTTAATATGATTAAAATATTAAATTTCTTAATTTGCAATCTACCAACACATAATTACATGGTGTTTTACACATAATTTCTCTGATTTTGTGATGAAAACAACAGCTTTGTTAACCGTAAACTTGCTTGGCATTTGTAATTAAATTTAGATTATCCAAGTTTCAGTTATAACACAGTGGTACTGCGCACAAATTAAAGTAGGCACTATTTTGTAGACAGTTTGTTGTCAAGGTATGTATATCAAATCTGTTTTTTATATTTGTGTGTGTAGTTTCACTTCCCTCGGGAAGGATAGGATGTTGTGTATATCGACGTTCTCGAATAGGTCTTTCATATTGTTTGCTTTATAAAAGCGTTGTCTGGTGAAAGCCTTCTGAAATATCTCTGTACCATAGGAACAGGGACAAGGAAATTAATCATTTATATATTTCACTTTAAAAAATACCCTGCTAGAAATTTTCCACTTTTTATATACAAACTAATTCCTAACATATCGTCAATATTTATAAGAGCCATTCCGTGTCATACAAGGTCTATCCGGAAAGTATCCAGCCATTTTGAATATCTCAAGAAATAATTGGGCAGCCATGATCTAACTTGGCAACCAATCAGAGGGTGTCTTACTGTGCATGTGTGAACAGATACTCTCCAGTGGGCTTACTCAGTCGGCAGTGAGATGCCATTGAGTGAGCTTGTACACTGTGTGACTGTCGCATTTACAATGACTGAGTATGTCATTCTTCATGTGCAGGGTTTTTTCATAAACATTGCATCACTCACGTCTGTCACCCCCCCCTCCTGCCCATATTTGGCTCCCTACAAATTCTGGCTTTTCCCAAAGAGATTTCAGACCATGGACAAGATTAAGGAGACCACTACAAGGCAGCTGATGACAATCCCTAAAGAGGACTGTGCTTTGAAAGGTAGAAGGGACACCGGAATAAGTGTGTGAGGCACCAAGGGAAGTACTTTGAAGAGGACTAAGGTGTCATCGCCCTAGGTAGGCTATTTTTTTACATTAACTCTTAATTTCATGAACTGCTCGATACCGCACCTAATTGATAGTTGAACTCTTCTGTGACATAGATAAAATTAGTTAAAATTATTACGACAGACAGAATAAAAAATAGATTTTAAAAATTACCTAAAGGGAGCTAACTTTGATCAGTAGTCATTCCCCTTGATATTACCATTTACATTTTCTCATGAATTTAAGTGTTAATATTAGATAGCTGGATACTTACAGATAGTATAAAAAACAGATTTTTTAAATTACCTAACGGTGAAAGGGAGCTAACTTTGATCAGTAGTTATTCCCCTTGATATTACCATTTAAATTTTCTCATGTGAATTTAAGAGTTAATATTTAAGAGTTAATATTAGATAGCTGGATACTTACAGACAGTATAAAAAATAGATTTTTAAAATTACCTAAAGGCGAAAGCGGGCTAACTTTAATCAATAGTTATTCCCCTTGATATTACTATTTACATTTTCTCACATGAATTTAAGAGTTAATATTAGATAGCTGGATACGTACAGACAGTATAAGAAATAGATTTTTAAAATTACCTAAAGGTGAAAGCGGGCTAACTTTAATCAATAGTTATTCTTCTTGATATTACCATTTACATTTTCTCATATGAATTTAAGAGTTAGATAGCTGGATACTTAGTATAAAAAATAGATTTAAAAAATTACCTAAAGGTGAAAGGGAGCTAACTTTGATTGGTAGTTATTCCCTTTGATATTACCATTTAAATTTTCTCATGAATTTAAGAGTTAATATTGGATAGCTGGATACTTCCTTAGTTAAGGCAGTTCCTTTTAGCAGCAGAGTTCACTGCTCTTTTGACGACTTTTATAAATTTGCAAACGAGACAGGCATATTTGATTCATGTTACTAGACAGTAATTTTTAGGTGCTATAGTTCGGTGATGACGGTTGCACAGTCGGGGTGATCATGTTGAGATTTATTGATATTTGCTAAAAATTCTACTCAGAACAAAGATCAATATTAAAAGCCAAGAGATCAAATCATCTACAATAATTTCTCAAAGTCAATGCTATTTTATTTCCTAATCGATTAATTTCAATTTGATCATTAACGCAGCCAAAAAAAAAAAAACAACGTTTTCTTTTTTATTTATTCATTCATCAGAGTGTAACTAAAATATCTCTAAAAGAAATAGCCTGATTGTCATTAAATTTTCCATGCATAGTCATGCTTCCAAGAGAAAGAATTGTATTGATTTCAATGAAACAACATATTACACACTAATTTCCAAGATAAATACAGTGAGCATAAAGTTTTTCCCAAATTTCATACATATATTACACAAAACATATATTACACAAAACCTACACAGTATCACCTATAAATAAGTACACCCCCACCACTTCTTAATAGAAAGTTAATTGTCTTCTAAACCAAATATAGCAGGATTTTATTATTTCTAGTGGAACATTACACAATCAAAACGGATATTATCAGGTATTATTTATGACCAAAATCTACAGCAAATTTTTTAAGTTTGAGAATTTTAACATTTATAACGTCCAGAACACTGAAATTGAAAATAATTTTCATTTTCATAGTTTATTGAATTCCAAATTATATAAAAATATTTATATAATCACGTTAATTTTTATTATGTAAAGTTGTTTATAACAATGAATTTATGACAATGAATGTAAATTGTTCCAATTTTTATATCCTTTGCTTAATGTTATCAGCCGGTTATTGTTATCTAAAAGACCCTGTCCAAAAGTGATCTCAACAAATGGCTTCCTCTGTATTCCCAGGTCCAACAAAATGGCGATTGAAAATCTCACTGATAGTCTTCATTTCTATAAACCTAAGCCACCCTTCAATTCAATAAAAGAGTCACACAAGTGATTCAACCCTCTTAATAATAACAACTCAATAAGCTCAAATTTAATAACACAACAATGAATTTATAACAATGTATGGAAATTGTTTCAATTTTTAAATCCTTTTCTTAATGTTACCAGCTGTTTATTGTTATCTAAAAGTGATCACAATAAGCGGCTTCCTCTGTATGAGAAAATTAGTGAAAGTATTTAAAGCTTTTCAGAGTAAACCATTACTTTAGTCAGCCGGATCAGATTTAAATATAAGAGCCGTAATCTAATTCAATATTAATTTCATATTAATTTATTATGAATTTATAACAATGAATGTAAATGGTTCCAATTTGTATATCCTTTGCTTAATGTTATCAGCCAGTTATTGTTATCTAAAAGACACTGACCCAAAGTGATCACAATAAGTGGCTTCCTCTGTATTCCCAGGGCCAACACAATGGCGATTGAAAATCTGACTGATATTCTTCATTTCTATAAACCTAAGCCACCCTCCAATTGAATAAAAGAGTCACACAAGTGATTCAACCCTCTTAACAATAACAACTCAATAAGCTCAAATTGAATTCCAAGTGTAATTCTTAAGAGAAGCCAGACAATTCGCTCTTTAAAGATTCCTCATTAGAAGTTATGGATGCATATGTTCAACTGACAAGCTCTTTATCAAAACGAGAACTTCCAAACTCAGTCAACTGTTCCGCATTTGATCTAATCCCACATGAATTTAAAGCCATTGAAACGATAATAACCAGCTACTCCACCCTTTCATTTCCCGCTCTTCAAATTACAACCACCAACGGGGATCAAATAAGCCAATGTCGCACGAACATTTGTCTTAACAATGTTGCACGCACATTCAGTTTAACAATGCCGCACGCACATTTGCCGTAACCTCAGGAAAGCTTCAAACAGGATATGACAAAATTGCCTCTCACCAGACAGCGTCATTTACAATAGAGTTAAAAGAAAAAAAAATTGTAGTACAAAATCCACTGGTTCCATTCATGTGGTATGTGACCGGTATTTCAAACTTTAATTCAAACAAAGTGAGTTCAGACAGGAATTACAATTTCTTTGAGGAACATAGTAAGCAAGTTTATTCTTTTAACCCTTTCGAGACAGGGACATATACATCTCAAGATTTCTAGAACTGTTGGGATATATATGTCTCATAGTTTGTTTTTTTAGAAATCTACTAGGACATTTTAATTCAGGCATTAAGTGCCTTAATAGGCTAGTCTTGAAAAGATTAAAAAATCTAAAAAATTGTTTACTGATTATCAAAAATTTAGTAATATAAGTATTAGCGCCACATTCAAAGTTTCAATATTAGTGATTTAATTTAAACAGTGAAGGAAATAAATTTTGAATTTATATAAAAAACCCATATGTTTTACTATATTTCTAAATCAACAAGTATATGTACTCCACAATCTACAAAGATTAAGATTAAAACAAAAGACTATAGCTCCTCTTATTCAGCATTAGTGTTCAACTGCAAGTCAACTGTCAGAGAATTGGTAAACGAGAAACTATCATTCTTTATTGAGCATTTTGAAAATATTCTATCTTTATAATTAACAGTGTGAGTTTTTCTGTTTGTAACTTCTAGAGTGCACAGATACTTCACTTTGATCCTAGGCAGAGCGCCTGCGAGCGAGACATTGATCCTAGGTAGAGCGCCAGGGAGAGACACCTTAATCCTAGGCAGAGCGCCGGGGAGAGACACCTTGATCCTAGGTAGAGCGCCGGGGAGAGACACCTTGATCCTAGGTAGAGCGCCGGGGAGAGACACCTTGATCCTAGGAAGAGTGCCGGGGAGAGACACCTTGATCCTAGGCAGAGCACCGGGGAGAGACACCTTGATCCTAGGCAGAGCGCCGGGGAGAGACACCTTGATCCTAGGCAGAGTGCCAGGGAGAGACACCTTGATCCTAGGCAGAATTCACAGATACTCTGATCCTAGGCAGAAGTGCCGATCCATATGTAAATAATCCTATCATTTTTGACATATACTCTACAAGTGAATTGTAAAGTATGAAACTGTAACATTTAGGAATTAAATTGTTTTTACAAAAAAATAAAAATCACATTAAAATATGCCATTTTCTTTTTACTAAGGCGATAACTATAAATAATACACAAAAGCATTCTTTTAAATTTGAAAAGAAAACAGGAAGTCGTATCAACACGATTTAGATGTTTTTAGACAGGCACACCTTGTTTTATTACACTTGGCTTTATTGCTGAAGTCCCCAACCTTTCTTGCACCATGGACCAGTTTAATATTGACAAATATCTTGCGGACCGGCCAATGGGGAAGGGAGATGTTAATCACAACCGGAATATAACTGTTAACCCTTTTATGGGACAAGTGACTATATATGATCACTTAAATTGGGTCTAAAGATTTGTTTATATCTTCTATTTTTGTTCACTTTTTGGGTGTGGCACCATATATGATCACTTCGTCAGAGGGAGTTTTGCCCTCACAAACAAAAAGATTTCAGAAAACTGAAGATATCTTGTAATTAGGTCTAGTTTAACATACAAAAAGGTTGTTTTGATATCTAAAATATTTTTAGGGCTGCCCTATAAGGGGTTATGTCATCTTTAAGAAACTTATAAATGGCTAATATGGTCAATTTGGTTTTTAAAAGGGTTTATATAATGAATTTAATATTAAGATCCAAGGAAATTAATTTGTTTTATGCAAAGAAAATTATATAATTTGTATGTTTTCTCGCGGCCCGGTAGCACATGCTCTGCAGCCTGGTGGTTGGAGGACCATTGCTTTATTGCACTTTTCAGATATTGCGCTGTTTTAAAAATTTAACGTTTTTGGCAGGGTTGCCAGATTAGTTATCTCAAAATTGGACACAAGTGTTCCAAACATCGGACAATTCGGTCAATCCTGGTCCAAATCAGTCAAATACAGACAGAAAAACTGTTGGCTAAAAATAGCTGATAGTGGCTAAAAGTAGCCATATTATTATCACAATGATGAAAATAAATAGCTAGATGTGGCTAGAACTGATATCCGATATCAAAAAACCATTTCTCATGTCTAAACGCAACAAAAAAATATCTAAATTTAAATATAAAATATCAAAGTTGGCAATGGTGAGTGGGGCCTTAAATCACACAATTTTGAACGTCCAATTTTAAAAATTTTAAATTGGACATACAGGGTGAAAAAACGGATACGGGGTCCGAAATTGGACATATCTGGCAACCCTGGTTTGTGGCAACCCTGCGTCAAAGCAAATTGATTGGAGCCGTTTGGCCAACCGCATTTGCTCATTTAGAGTCTCTATGTCACATTTTGGCAATTCTCCAAATAATTCAAACTATTATATTGAAATTAGGCCAATTAATAACCGTACATTGGCCTCTAAGTGTTCAAGTGAAAGGAAGAGTTGCACATCGCTCGCTTTAAATCATAAGCTAGAAATGATTAGGCCTAGTGAGAAAGGCATGTCGACACACTGATACAGGCCAAAAGCTAGGCGGCGTCTTGTGCCAAACGACTAGCCGAGCTGTGAATGCCAAGGAAAAGTTATTGAAGGAAATTAAAAGAGATCCTTCATTGAACACACGAATGATAAGAGAGCGAAACAGCCTTATTGCTGATAGGGAGAAAGTTTTAGTGGTCTGGATTGAAGATCAAAACAGCCACAACATTCCCTCAGATAATGATTAGCATTTCTTAACAATACACTATTTTTTAATTAAGGTATGTACATGTAAGTCAATGGGACCGAATGAGATTCATCCACAAGTGCTCACACCTATATTTAAAAAGGGTGACAAAGCTGTAACTGGTAATTATAGACCGGTGAGTTTGAGCTTGCAAGATCTGTGAGAAACTTGTGAATAAGGGTATATTGTGTGATGAACAACATGGCTTTAGAGGGGGGAGATCTTGTTTAACAAATCTATTTACTACGCAGTGGACTTAAATTGTATGATGAGGGTGTTCTTTTTGATGCGTTATACCTAGATTTTAAGAAAGCCTTCGACTCAGTTCCTCTTTGTAGACTGATCTACAAACTGCAAAGATGTGGCATAGCTGGCAAACTAAAGGATGGGCCAAACTCATCATTTTCAGCTCAAAGAATCTGCGGCTGTTTTGTATCTCCCACTGTACTGTATTCAGGTGAACTTCCAGAAATATGGAAAATGGTGAATGTCACACCTATATTTAAAAAGGGTGACAAAGCCGTAACTGGTAATTATAGACCGGTGAGTTTGATCTGCGATTGTTTTGTATCTCCCACTGTACTGTATTCTGTGGTAATCTTTAGATCAGGGTGAACTTCCAGAAATATGGAAAATGGCGAATGTCATGATTATTTATTTTTATTTTAGACAAAACGTCAAAAATAAAAATAAATAATCATATATGACAATTGCCATTTTCCATATTTCTGGAAGTTCACCCTGGTCTAAAGCCTCAGAATACAATACAGTGGGAGATTTAATAAAAATAACCATTGCATCAAAAATAAAATGAAAAATATGGACTGAAATGCAATATAATTCATTTGGAATTGAAATGTTATAAATATATGATAATTATAATGACATTTATTAATGAGAGTCTATATTTGCCCAGCGCCGGTGTGAGCGACTGCTAAACGAGCGGCCTAAATCGTAAATGTGAATAAAGAAACAAACTAAACATTAGTCATAAACACTGTATAGTCTGCTTTCTTTCTTTCTTGTACTTTCTATTTTTTGGGGATTAACTTGAAAAATCAATTGGAAACAAATAGTTTTATCACAGAAACAAATGTTGGCAAATGCTGGTATATACAACATAGCAGGTTTTGAACAGAGTCTGTTCTTGTTCTTTTTCCCCCATGGAAATATGTTGTCTGAGGAGCAAGAATGGCTACGCTTTTTTGCATGACTTTAAATTGGGACTCAACACAGCTGAAACAAGGAGAAATGCCAATTTGGCTTTTGGAGAAGGAACAGCTAATGGGTGAACAATACCATGATGGTTTCTAAGATTCAATTCTGGGGATGGGAATATTCAAGATAAGCCTTGAGAGAGATTTACAAATATCATCAATTACGACCAATTGAGAAAATCTGTGGCAGATAACCAGAGAATAACAATTCGAGCTCTTTCAGCAAATCTGTTTTTCACAAGTTATAGTCAGTGGCGGGAATGGTGGGTACGCATGGGGTATGCCGTACACCTGCTTCTCAATTTCCAGGTATGTTCAAGATCTACTAATGGAGACATTACCATATACCCAGTTCCCCAAAACCCAGGCCTTACTGTATACCCAGTTCCCCAAAACCCAGTCTTACTATATACATAGTTCCCAAAACCCAGTTTTACCATATACATATTTCCCAAAACTCAGTCTTACTGTATACATAATTCCCAAAACCCAGTCTTACTGTATACATAGTTCCCAAAATCTAGCCTTACTGTATACCTAGTTCCCAAAATCCAGCCTTACTGTATACATAGTTCCCAAAACTAATTTCCATCACTGCTTATAGTGAGGACAGAAATTTGGTGCTTTCAGTCCAATACTCAGCAAATGAGTTATGCCAAAAAGTGTAAAGCATAACCAAACCAAAACAAAAAAACAGGGTTCAGGTAAAAATACAAATGAAAGATATTTGGGGAAAGCTGACATTTGGCATGCAGCCAAATTCAAAATCCAAACAAGGATATCTATCGGAGTTTTCCATCTGGAAAACAGCATTAAAGCCGATATCAATGGAACACGCTTTTTCTCCAACGCTGAACAAATCAATTCCATCTTATCTCTCAGTTTCTGATAGCTCTTCAACAATCTGCAGATAAGCCAAATTCTTACAGGTTTTTCTTTTTCTGATGATTTTGCATTTTTCTTTCCAAGTTTCCACATACAAATAACCTTCCGCACAGAAACTATAACTTTTTTTAAATAACAGCCAAAACTTTTGGAGGTGCAGAGTGACATAATGGTTACTAGCACGGAAAACAGAATTGGTAGATTGAATTTGAGTTCCAGCCAAGGCTCTTTACCTTGACTTCACACTAATGCCCCCACGAATATTCAGAATTTGAAAATTCTGATAATACAATCAATATCCAAGTTAACCCATAAGAACTCAGACCTATTTCTACTTTAAGGAATATTATGTGGGATTATGGGTAGGAAAATTGACACCCAGTCACATGACTGCATCAGGATGTTTTTATAAAATGAAATATTATAAATCATTATCATTTTAAACCTAAGGCTTATTCTTTATTTTCTGATCAATGCAATTTACTCACTTCCTTTATGGAAGAAATTCATTGTAAAAAATGATTTTAAAATCCATTTCCACTTGAAGGAACATTATGTGGGATTATGGATAGGCAAATTGATACACAGTCATATGACTACACCAAGATGTTCAGTAGATGTCACATAGTACACTTCATGAGTTAAAGGCAAGGATAAAATATAATATTATATAAGAGACTGTGCAGATCAATTGAACTGTATGTGACACCGTTGTCACAGTGGGTTCATATGGGTTTTAAAGCTTAACATTTTTTCGATCCACTCCCTGTTTTCTAATCAGAGTTAACCTTCTCCTAGCCCATAAGAACCTAGACCCATTTCTACTTGAAGGAACATTATGTTGAATTATGGGTAGGAAAATTGACACACAGTCACGTGACTGCACCAGGATGTTCAGTAGATGTCACTTAGTACACTTCATGTGCTAAAATCAAGGATAAAATATGGTTATTATATAAGAGACTGTGCAGATCAATTAAATTGTATGTGAAACCTGTGTCACAGTGGGTTCTTATGGGTTAAGAATTTTCAACTTATGGACAACTCGTATTTATGAACATACTGCCATGAAGCCTATTATATTAAAAATTACAGTTAAATACATTAAACGCTTAAATTCACCCTGGTGATGTATCAAAGGAATTGAAAATGAAGTGGAAATAATATAGCGGTTGGAAAGAGGTGAAATGCCATCGGTCATGGGGAAAGCGTTCGGCTGCAGTCAGTCAACAATCGGAATAATTTTAAATGATAAAAATGAGAATAATGGAGCATATGAAAAGCCCTGTCCCGATGAGAGCTACAATTACTACCAAACTGCGCAGTGGTTTAATTATTGAAATGGGAAGCCCATTGATAATTTGGTTAGATGATCAAAATTAGTGTGAATATGCCTATTACCCTTACTTTAGAGCAAGAAAAGGTTTGCATAACCTTTTCAATCATTTAAAAGCAGCACATTCAGCATGTGAAGGTGATTATGAAGGAGAATTTGTTGTGAGTAGTATATATATATATATATATACACTGTAGTGGTGTAGCGGTTATTGGCACAGAAAACAGAATCGGTAAACCGAGTTTGAGTTTTGTCTAAGGCTGTTTACATTCACTAATGCCCTTGGGGAAGGCATGAAACCACTTCTCGCTCCCTGCTATGGGTAAATGCGTAAGTAGTGTATATATATATATATATATATATATACATACACACACACATACTGGAGTGGTGTAGCGGTAATTGGTACGGAAAACAGAATTAGTGAACAGAGTTCGAGTTTCATCTAAAGCTGTTTATTTTCACTAATGCGGAAGGCATGAATCCACTTCTCCCCCCCAGCTATGGGTAAATACCACAAAGAAATATCACCAAATCATATTTCCTTGCATACCAGTAGCAGATGCTTTGTGGCCCAGTACTGGTCCGAGACCCGGAGGTTGGGGACCTCTGCAATATGACTCAGTTAATTATGAAAGAATCAGTGTAAGAAACTCATTGGAATTTCTCTCACAAAACTAATCAATCCTAATTTGGCCATATTAATCTTTTTTCAAAATCATGAATTAAACATGAAATTATTTGCAGGTAATTTACATTTCAATTGAAACAGCTGTAAAAGGCAAAAGTCGAATAAGTAATGAATTTTTATAATAAAATGAAAATTCAAATCACATTAACTATTTTATCTTCCTTGATACAGTGGACCAAGAATGCAATGTTTTGAAAATAGGCTCTTATTGCTAGATTGGTAAGTCATATAATAGTGGTTGAGGTCTTGTTGGAAGTGTATTTATGAGATCAATACAAGGAAGCCTTTTTTTTTCAAATTTGACCAAATTTAAGGTTCTGGGACCAAATTGTCTTATTTGGTGTTTTAAAAGCCAAAAAGTGGGGTTTTGTGCATATTTTAGGTCTGGAACCAGGGCTCGAAATTAATGTTGTCCTGTGGAAGATATCTGTTCGTCTCGAACACATTTTTACCATCCCCGGGACGGAACTAATTTTAAAAAAGAAAAAAATTTGGTGAGGATTGTTCTTATTACGGAGGAAAAACAAAGTCAACGCCAGGTATGGACTGAAGTTTGACAATTATTTATTTCCTCAACATTTTAATGGTGCTTTTATTATGCTACTAACAACTATAGATGATAATAACAAAGTAAAGAAACAACATTTTGATTTTGGGACCATTTACATTTCATTTGGGATGGTTAAAATTGTTTTCCGGGACGGTTCCGGGACGGTTCCGGGACAGTAGTGAAAAAAGTTAGTCTGGGAGCGCAGTTTGGAACACTGCAGTAAATCGTTTTGGACAAGAAATATAGATAATAAAGGGTGTAATTTTTGTCTTTTTGATAATGCTGTGACTTCACAGGTACAAGAAAATATATATAATTTCATACACATGCTGCTGCGAAAACAACAGCTGTGCTACCAACAAAACCTTCATCAGATGATGCCACTGGGGTCAGGAATGGTTTCGGAGCCGAAGCATCATTACCACTAACCCAGAGCACCTTAGCAGTACCTCATGTTACCACCAGACTTTGGAATCTGTAATTGAGAGTCAGCAGACAAAAAAGCTGCCTCATCATTCCTTCTTGTATTCTCAACCTTTCAGTTCCAGGAGTCAAGAAATGAAACGTTATTTCAATGATGTGAATTCACTGGTCAGATGGCAATGTCAAGATGGTGAATGTGAACTTCAACTGGAAATGAAACGTTATTTCAATGATGTTAGATTTGAATTAACAGATCAGATGATAATG
>VCCN01004649.1:3384752-3403521 GCA_006491835.1 Architeuthis dux
AGACTGGACATTCTAGCCTGGGGAAGGCAACCAGTCTAGGAGAACAATGATTCCAAAACCAGGGAGTGGAGCTCCTTTAAGACGGTTGGATGCCAACTTTGACATGCAGCTCCTGCAGACAAATATATTGCTCACTTCGTTTTCCCTTGGACTACATCAGCGAGGCTGAAAGGGAGATTCTGTCGACTGGGTATCCCAGGATCTCCATGCGCTTCACCCAGGCTTGTGCCCTAGAGAGGTCACTTCAGTATCGTTCTATTGTCTGTCGAGACAGCAGGAGGCCTTCTAAATAATGCTCATGACTATTTTATAGTAATTAATCATATTTTCTGACAAATAGAGAGAAAAAATGAAATTTTCTTTAAAAAAATACACTTAAATTACTCTACAAAAAACATACAGAGCATAGTAATTAGAATAGCCACCAGTACAGTCTACAAAAAAATGCAGCAGAGCATCATGGGAAAAAAAAAATCTTTTTAATGAAACAAAAAGTCCCTTTTTTTTCAGGAGAAAAATAAAAATCTATCTCTACCATAAAGATTCATTATCTGCATCCTCTATAATTCTCATTAGTCAAGAAATGGAACATTCCAAGAATACATTCTTTCATCCTTTTTTTTAATTTTGACTCAGTTTGGAAAATGGAACAAAATGTCAGTGACTAATTACTCTCTTGAGAAGCGGAATTTTCGACCATTTCTCAAAAGTTAAGAAGAAGTATCAAGTTCTTCACTATTTCAAGTGGGTTACGGAAAAAATTCACCACCTAGCCATGAATTACAGAAAATTCACCCCCCAACCTAGTTTAACAATATTAATACCAGCTATAAATTAAACGTAAAATTTCTATATCTTATAATTTTTCAGTTTTGAGAGAAAATAATTTTTTTTAGATATTTAGAACAACCCTCTAAAAATTACATTTTTAAAAACTGACAAATTCTTTGAAACAAAGCTCTTATGGATTGAAAGTACTAAAAATCACTTGCAAAAAATGTTTTTCTATTTTTTTCATTGAATATTTCAACTCAGATCTTAACAGTAATAGTTACATTAAAACGAATCTTAACCCATTAGATTTGTCTTTTATAAGAAATAAATATTTAGAACACACCGCTATAACCTTAAAAATTAAATTTTTCAAAACTGACAAATTCCCTGTGGAAGCGATGGTCTTATGGATTGAAAGTACAAAAGATTACTTGCAAAAAATGTTTTTCTATATTCTTTTATCCAATATTCGACTCAGTAAGATATTAACAGTGATAGTTATATTAAAATGAATCTTAATCCATTTGATTTGTCTTTTATAAGAAATAAAAATAAACAAATTAAAATGTCTGTAACTTGAAATCTATTAATTGTATCATAATTAGCAATGCTAGTCAACATTTTTAAATTCCAGATATGCCACCAACAGCTCTTGTATTGTACAGATCATGTAAATCAATACAAGGAACTTTTTTGAATTTGGCAAATTGGTTGACAAACAAAAAACTTATGGCAAAAAGAGTCTGGCAATAATCTTTATATCTCCTGGTTTATATTGTCTACAAAAATAATTTTTAGCTGATAATTTTCTACAATCTTTCTTTTATTATTAACACAAAGATTATTACGATACATTTAATAGATTTCAAGTTACAGACGTTTTAATCAACACGTGTCGATTTTTGCCAAATGTCTGTGAGAGTTGCTATATAAAGCTAATGCAATGTACAATAATTATAAGTTAATTAATGTTTGTTGTTTTGTGTTTTATAGATCTTTGTTCTTATATTTTTATAGCTAATTTTTATTCATTATAACAGACAAATAAAATGGGTTAAGATTCATTTTAAGTTTAATATTACTGTTAAGATCTTACTGAATCAAATATTCGATAAAAAACAGAAAAAACATTTTTCCCAACTAATTTTTTGTACTTACAATCCATAAGACCTTCGTTTCCACAGGGAATTTGTCAGTTTCTCAAAACTGAAAGATTATAGGATATAGGAATTTTATGTTTAATTTATAGTTGATATTAATATTGTTTTACAATTATATATATATATATATATATATCTCTTCTCAGGCGGTTTCAACTATACAGGTCAGCCATACCGGCTGAACACTCCCACAAAGGGGCAGCAGACCCCCATAGCTAGCTCACATATGTCAGGAGAAGGAAACTACTGTCAAACCTACGACCTAAGGACAATGTTGTTGGTGGTGAACTCACCAGATACCATTTCAAGTAACTACAGAGAAAGCCGCTTATTGTGATCACTTTGGGACAGGGTCTTCTAGATAACAATAACTGGCTGATAACATTAAGCAAAGGATATAAAAATTGGAACAATTTACATTCATTGTTGTAAAACAACTTTACATTATAAAAAATCAATATGAAATTTATTGACTCTTTAAATAAATTTTTCTTTGCCTGGGGAAAAATGCTAGCCTCTTTTCTAGAATTATACACCTGATGAGGGCTGGAGAATCCCCTAAAGCTTTATCTTTTTTCTATCTTTTTTAAAGAAAACATTATTAAGACTAATATGACTGTTATATACAACCAATAAAGATGGTGTCCTTATTTTCTTTCTCATATGTTCTACCTTACTACCATAGTCCTTGTTATGCAAGACAAGATAAAAGCAAACAATGAAATTTAAACAAATTGCTGAAATCTGGAACGTAGATGTAGCTGCCAACAAAATTCAAACTTGCATTCCATAGTAAGATCCTATTTGATATCGAAACACATACACCATCTTGGCTACAAAAACCACAATGTATTAATTTTGACTACTATCTACCTTCATCTTGATTTTTTATCTGTTTTCATCACAACTCAACACAAGCTTTCAATCTACGATAGCAAGCAAACAGCGCAGAGTGGAAATAAAGAGTAAGCCTGAATTGAATTGTGATAAAAACAACTAAAAAATTAAGATGAAGATAAATAGTATTCTAAATTAATACAATGGGTTACAATACTTCATCTAATAATAAAAATAAAATAATTTAAAAAACCACAATGTTTAATTGAAGTCATTCAATATTTTATATCTTCCACAATTATTTTTTTTCTTAATCTGCATCATTTTGTTTACTATTACAGCGTGCAACGCAATTTTTGTTCCTGGGTAGTGAGTGTTATTTTCTGATTGCTTACGTGTAAAAAAGTATAGAAAATGGATATTATTTCTTTCAAACTTCGCTTTTGTGGCCAGGATAGTGATATTCATATATAATTGTTTTTCTTACTTTATGTGATTAAAAAAATGCAGATTCGCCATTGTCTAATTAAAAATAAGCTGATTTCAAATTATCAGTGTCCTGGTCGCAAAAGCAAAGTTTGAAGGGAATAATTGATATTTTCTATACTTTTTAGACATAACCAATCAGAAAATAACACTTATTACCAAGAAACAAAAAAAAAAGTTTTAAAAAGTTACAGTGTTATTATTAGTGGTAGTCACACTACATAATGTGATAAACTCGGGCTTATTCTTTATTTCTGACCTGTGCTGTTTACACGCTACCGTAGACTGCTGTGTTTGCATAGATAATGGGATAAATCATGATTTATCACATTATCCATGAAAACACAGCATTTCTATGATAAACTATTCCAAGACAAATTGACATTCTAGTTATTCCCCGAGTATTTTTACTGAAACAAAATCCACTTTAATGATAGTAATTTAAACTCAACTATAGACTAATTTAAAACAAATGATGCTGCTCTAAAAGCGTTCTAATTCTGCTTTCAATCGTAATCAAATTTACAGATATGGAATGTGGGTTTGATTGATTGATTGATTGATTGATTGTTTAGCTTAAAGGCACATCGACCCTTGGTGGGTCATTTAGTGCTGAATTCAGTATGGGGGAGTGGGGATCCCATGTCCCGCCCGTGACTAGAGACAAATCCCTGTCACTGAGACAAATGCCACACTTTGATCTTAGCCAAAAGGCTGATTTCCTTCCTGCGGACAAATTAATGTAGGCACATTTTTTTAGACAGTTTGTTGTCAAGGTATGTATATCAAATCTGTTTTTTATATTTTTGAGTATAGTTTCAAAGGTTTGCAACTAATTAAACATTAAAACTAATTATTTATTTAATCCAATATGTATTATTTAATACATTATTAATAATAATTGATTCAAAATATTTATGGGACATATACTTGCACATTGTTTCACAGGAAGGAACTATTGTGGTACTAAGAAATTAGGGTCATTCATTCCAACCCTTAGCTGAAGCACCTGTGCCTGAGCTCCTGAGGAGAAAAACTTGAATTAATAAAAAAAAGATTATCCACTGACTACTGAAATGTTTTTGTCTAATTCATTTCATCTTTACAGTTGGCTGCATAAGTCAAATATATTTCTTAGTGATGGTGGGGTAAGGAGTTGTCACATCTCGTCAAATGGGCTGAATTTTAGTAACATATAACATTTTTTCGGAGTACATTCGAGTATAGCACAACCTCCCCTATTTTGGTACAAACTTGTTCGTGTTATACACAAAGAAATATGGTATGTAGTAGTTTTTTAAAGTACGCCCCAAAGTCAAAAAAGTCGAGAACCACTGGTTTAGAGACTAAGCAAAATTTACATTGTGCACTAGCTCACTCAATGGTGTCTAACTTCCAACTGAGTAACCTCATTGGAGAGCATCTGTTCATGCATGTGCAGTAAGGTCACCTCTGATTGGTTGCCAAGTTACATCAAGGTTCACAACTGGTTCTCAAGATATTCAAAACGGCTGGATACTTTCCGGACAGACCACATACATATATATAAAAATGAATGCAACTGTCACACAGTACGCAAGTTAACTCAATGGTGTCTTACTTCCAACTGAGTAACCACATGGGGGAGTGTATGTTCATGCATGTGCTGTGAGGTCCTGTGATTGCCAATTTATATATATAGGCTGTAGAACCAGTTCTCAAGATATTCAAAATGGTTGCTTGCTTTTTTGCTGTGTTATGGTAAACCCATAAACAGGAATAAAATCATTGTAATATAGATATATATTTATATTGCATCCACTTTGAAAGAACTGGAAATTGCTTTATTCTTCAAGTTATAGCATTTTAACAGTATTGCGCTAACAAACATCTTGCTAGAATGTGTTGTTTTTGCTGTGTTATGGTAAACCCATAAACAGGAATTGAATCGTTGTAATAAAGATATATATTGCATCCACTTGTGAGGAATACAAGACAAACATGATTCTATACTCTTTATTCTGCACATTGTGCCTTACAAAGGCAATATTTCAATCAAGCTACCAAAGAAGAATAGCCCAGACATTGCATTAACGGCAGTGGATTGGTATAATAGTAATTCTATCAGATTTCTATTTTGACAAATGACTGGGGTGACAAAGGAAGAGAAGGTGTTGAGGTGATAGAGAGAGAGAAGGTGTTGGGTTGATGGAGGAAGAGAAGGTGTTGAGGTGACAGAGGAAAGAGAAGGTGTTGAGGTGACAGAGGGAGAGAGAAGGTGTTGAGGTGACAGAGGGAGAGAGAAGGTGTTGGGGGGTGACAGAGGGAAAGAGAAGGTGTTGGGGGTGACTGAGGATGAGAAGGTTTTTGTTTGATCACGAGGGCATCTGCAATTCTCAATCATCTGCAGGCAATAGAAAAGGAAGAAACGAACTTGTCAAGAAATTAGATGTAATCAAACTGGCATCGTCAACAAGTAATTTCCGGAGCAGCAAGAAAGCCACCAAAAACTATGATACACACCTATAGTCGAATCAAAGAAAAGAAGAAGTTTTCAAATGCTGTCTGTTACAATCAGATTGTGAAACTAGGGATTTGGTGAAATCCTTGAACATTTCAGTAATTTCATGGAATCCATAGTTTCACAGTGTTGTAATGATTAACAAGCTGACCAGTGTTGCCAATTTAGCGCGTTTCTTGTTTTGGCAGGCTATTTCTGTAGCGTCTTTTTGGTGGTTTTTGGCCATTTCTGGCTATTTTTAAAGGTTTAGCGCTTTTTTAGCAAACTAGAGCAAAAATATTTTTTGAGTTGCCAACACTGATGCTGATCATTACTGTAATGAGTTCGATCCTCATTAAGTGCCCAACTACTGTGGCCTTGTGTCAAACTAAGCTAAACTTAGTAAATATCAAGTATATTCTGCTTCAGTAACTACAGTGTATATACAGCTTATTTTAACTCAAGGCCACAGCAGTGGGGCACACAAGGAGGATCAAACTCATTACAGTAGTAATGGTCAGCATCACTAGTTTATTAACCAATACAACACTGATTGTGAAATTAGAGGTTTCATGAAATTACTGAAATGTTCAGGGATTTCACAAATTCACTAGTTTCACAATCTTACTGTACATCTACAATTGCCCTGCAGATATACTTGGCTTCATATTGAAAAAACAAATAGATGTATAAAGAAAAGACTAAGATTAAAGCTCTTTTCTTGATAGCAAACACAAGATGAGCTTGTGTACTGTGTGACCATCGCATTCACAATGACCGAAAGCAGATAAGCATCTGGGTCTATCAGCCCCACTCCCTACAACTTCTGGCTTTTCCCAAAGCTAAAATTGCCATTGAAAGGGAGGAGATTTCAGACCATGGACAGGATTAAGGAGAATACAACAAGGCAGCTGATGGCAATCCCAAAGGAGGTCTTTGCAGACTATTTTGAGAAGTGGAAGGAATGCTAGGACAAATGTATAAGATCCCAAGGAGAGTACTTTGAAGGGGACTAAGGCGCCACTGCCTTCTCAGAAAGGGAAGAAACAAACTTGTCCAGAAATTAGATGTAATCAAACTGCCCTCATCAACAAGTAATTTCCGGAGCAGCAAGAAAGCCACCAAAAACTATGATACACATCTATTGTTGAATCGAAAGTTTTCAAATGCTGTCGAAAATTGCTCTGCAGAAATATTTGGCTGCATATTATAAAAAAATCTAACTATATAATGAACAGTGTGACTTTTTCTGTTTGTTTCTCTGTCCATAATGGACAGAGAAACAAACAGAAAAAGTCACACTGTTCATTATATAGTTAGATTTTTTTATAATATGCAGCCAAAGATGGACGTAACAATTTTGCTGATAAAAAATATCTCCTACCCACCATTTGAAACAATGGACACTTCCACTTGAACGAGTTCAGTTACTTAATAATAAAACCTCAGATGAAATTCCCAAGAGAAGGCACGAGGCAAAGGAGAAAGAGAAGGCAAGGGGCAAAGGGGAAAGAGAAGAAAAGAGAAGAAAAGAGAAGAAAAGAGAAGAAAAGAGAAGAAAAGAGAAGAAGAGAGAAGAAGAGAGAAGAAGAGAGAAGAAGAGAGAAGAAGAGAAGAAAAGAAAAGAGAAGAAAAGAGAAGAGAAGAAAAGAGGGAAAGAAGAAAAGAGGGGAAAGGAAAAAACAAAAAGAGAAAAAATTATAGGGAATGGAGAAAAGGGGGAGAAGGAAAAGAGAGGGAGAGGGAGAGGAGAAAGAAAAAGAAAAGGAAAATAGAATGATGATGATGATAATGATGATGGTAGTATTTACAAAATAGAGATATTCTAACACTGAACAAAAACTCGCTTACCTCTCCAAAACTATCTTTCAGATAAACACTCAAGCCAACGCCAGATACCATTACTGCCAACTAGTAAAATGTCCCTTCCCAAACAAAGATAGTATTATTAGTAGAACCACCCAAGGAAAATCAATTTCAGACATAAGATCTAATCGGAAAATCTGTAGATAGGCTATAATCTCACTTTAAACTAACAAGGTTGAGTTACAAGTTTAGCAACTGTAAATCTCGCAAATCTGACAAAGAAATTCTCTAATTCAACTAATATCAAATAACCAATAGAATGGAATCAAATATGAGAAATTATTATTAAAATATTCTACATAAAAGGCACGGCTGATTTTCAGTAGATCATATAACACTGATGGGCAAAAAAAAAAATCAGGCTTTGTTTTAAATTAGCTCTCAGAAACCAAACTCTTTATTAATTTAGCCACAATTAAACAGTATGGTTTAGGCCAGAAGGATTGGGAAACTGATCTCAGAACTGAACCAGTAGTAAGAACACAGGGAATAAAAACAAGGCCATTGCGAACAACTAACAAGGCATTGTAGTCTAGGATAAGAAAGCCAAGACTTCTCTATGACAAAGTTGGAGAGGTATATGTATTCGGTCACACTTTTCCGTCTTTCTGTCCACATGATATCTCCAAAACTTCTCAATGAATTACAATTAAATTTGTGAATGTTGGGCAGTGGGGTAAGGAAGAAGTGGTTAAATTTGGGGGCGGATCAATGCACAATTACTTCCCCTGACAATGGTGATGGAGAGGTATGGGCTAGAGTTTTATTACTGAATAGTATTTGCGGTCTCTCCAGAAAGTATCCAGCCGTTTTGAATATCTCGAGAACCAGAGAAAGAGAAGAAGAGAGGCAATGGAGAAAGAGAAGAAGAGAGGCAATGGAGAAAGAGAAGAAGAGAGGCACAGGAGAAAGAGAAGAAGATAGGCAAAGGAGAAAGAGAAGAAGAGAGGCAAAGGAGAAAGGAAAAGAAAAGGAATGTTGAATGTTGAATATCTCGAGAACTGGTTGCACGGCCTCAATGTAACTTGACAACCAATCAGAGGCGACCTTACTGTGCATGAGTGAACAGCCACTCTCCCATGGGGTTACTCAGTAGGAAGTGAGACACCATTGAATGAGCTAGTGCACAATGTCAATTTTTCTTAGTCTCTAGACAAGTTGTTCTCAAACTTTTTGACCTTGAGGCACACTAGGGATCAAGTAAAAAAAATCACAGGCGCACTTTGTATGGAAAGTAAAGAAAACTATGTTTTTAAAAGTTCAAATATGAAAAGAAATATTTTTAAAAAACTACTACATACTGTATTTGAGAATAGCATTGGTAAAGGTAGGTGCTCACCGAGTGCTTTCTAGTTAAAACCTAGAAATCGCATAACTGTCAACACCATCGCTAACTCAAAATTGAATGAAAATAAGATATTAAAAAAACAAGGGACAGAACACAATTCTCATAATATGCACAAATATTGAGTTACTTCCCTTGAAATTGAAATTTAGCATTTTTAATTTACTCTTCGTTTTTAACCTCTTTTCATGAAGAATAAAAAAACTGTCTCTCAATCAAAAACAGATTCCTGGATCCGCCCCCAAAATGTATTTGCTTCTTTCTTAGCCCATGCCCCACCCTTCCACAAGATTTCATTGAGAACTTTTGATTGATTGATTTGTTTAGCGGCATGTCAAACCTTGATGGGTCATTTAATGCCAAAATCAATTTAAAATAGTTTTTAACTAGAGTCTTGTGACTTTGAAAGGATATTTCTTTTTTTAAAATTGAGTCTTGCAACTTTGGTGAAAGAACAGGTGGCCCCTGTTTTGTTTTTGTTTTTTTGGGGGGGGGTCTTACCCCTCTACAGAGGATGCAGTTGGCATATTCTAGGCCCCAGCCAACAGGGCCGTGAGCACTTTTGGAGACATCATGTGGACAGACATTAGTGAATCATAAATGTGTGGAAAAAAAAAAAAGAAATGGAAAAATATCTCTCAATCGAAAACAAATTCCTGGATCTGCCCCAAAATTCAATTAGTTTTTCCATAGCCCATGGCTTACCCTTCCAAAAATTTCACTGAAATTCAGTGAGAACTTTTAGAGATATCGTGTGGACAGACAGAAAGACATGGGGTAATACATATAACTCCAAATTCATTGTTTTTTAATATCTTATTTTCATTCAGTTTTCAGTTAGCGATGGCATTGGCAGAGGTATGCGCTCTCTAGGTTTTATTTTCTTAGCACATTTGCATTATTTTGAATTCACTCATGAATATACATGATATATACAAAAGTTCTCAATGAATTTCAATGAAATCTTGAAATTCAGTGAGAACCTTTGGAGATATTGTGTAGACAGACGGAAAAACATGGGGTAATACATATAACTCTCCAAAAAGTAGAAAAGATCATGAACTATGAGAATCTAGAGATAAAGATATGCCAAATGTAGACTGCAGAGACAAGAACAGAATCAATTGTCATTGAGTCGCTGTGCACTGTCAAGACGGGATTTGATGACTATCACAGTGACAGATCCCAGGTAAACAGGAGAACTGATAATGACCTTAGGAATTGGTCACATCCGGAGGAAATTAATACAATAATCACACAGGACTTGGCTATCAATACAAACACAGCTATTGCTGTCAATTGACCAAACGTTACTGTATGAGATAAGAAAGCATAGATCTGTCTTCTCATTGATGTTTTGATCTCAGACGATGCAATTATCCTAAAAAAAAGAAACAGAACGGATCATAAATTATTGGAATCTCAAGATCAAGATCTGAGATGTAGAATGCCGAGACAAGCACAGTATCAATTATCACTGAGTCGCAAGGCACTATCAAGACGGGACTTATTGACATCTAAGGCAGTTCCAGGGCAAATAAAAGAACTACAAAAGATAATGGGCTTTGGAACTGTTCACGTCCCCAGGGAATTCTTTAGGTAAAATGTTACTTATGTCTGTTGTTGAGATTTGGTGGCTTTGTTGAATTCTTTTTTTTTTAAAACACAAAAACAAAAATCTTAAAATGTAGAATGAAATCATTATAAAAGAAATTTTGTATTACCCTGTGTCTTTCTTTCCAACCACACTATATCTCCAAAAGTTCTCAAATTTCAATGATATTTTGTGGAAGGTTGGGATACGGAAGAAGTGATTAAATTTTGGGGCGGATCCAGGAATTCTTTTTTTTTCGATTGAGTTAGTGTACGCCATTGGCAGAAGTATGCGCTATCTCAATGCTTTCTAGTTTTAAATGGAGTTGTTACAAAATTATCCATGAATCAGGATAAAAAAATCATCAGGACCTCTTAAGAAAAGTATTTTGTGGGGGTTTTTAAAGAGTTCTTGGCTTGAAAACTCATCTATCCAAAAAAACAATCTTAATCTGTACAGAAAGGATGAAAGTTATTGGTAATAAAGGCCTTATGTAATGAAATGCCCTCTGGTTGTTTGTATTTGTGCGTTTTGGGGTGTACGTGACCAAAGGGCCATATCATGTTACCGCGGCTAGAAAATGGGTCAAGCAGCGTATGAGGTCGGAACAAAAGAAAAATGCGTTCAACCAACCAGAGTGGTTTTAAGGGTAGCCGTGATTTTCAAATCGCGAGCAGTTTAGAATCAGTTAAGATCCGAATCCCAGGAGCGATGGGTTAGACCAGAGAGGGCTTGGCTCCCCTGCCTGTTAGAGGTGAGGGAGGAGAGAGGTGGAAGAAGCCTTAATTTTTTTAATTACTACCATCACTGGTAGTGATTCAGCAAAGTGACCATTCATTTAGAATTTTAACTGACGGCCCGGAATCGAAGCTATCGACGGGAATAAAGCAAACGCAGATTTTCAATTGAAAATACTGAATTTTGTCGTCTTTCTCTCCACCAACGTGGGAGAGCTCTTTTCTCAGAGTTTATTTCCCTCCACAGAATGTTCGTAAAGGTACAACCCAACGACGAGACATGACTCCCTCACATCGGCGAGTAGAAATACTACCAGCATTATACTATACTTTTCTCAGTATTTCAAATACAGAAGTATTCTGTACCTAGGAAGAAAGACCACAAAATTGTACAAAACAATGAAATTACAGAATCTGAGCCCCCAAGAAACATTTAAACAAGAGTAAATAAGAAAATGATAAGTAAATACTCAGATTGTAAAACTAATACACACTGTGGATAATGGCATGTCTTAGGATTAAATATACAATGAAAATGGTTATATTTTAATACAACTTAAATTATGTTAACCTTTGGGTAAAACCCATGGCCTTTGTCTATGACATAGGGACAAAAGAAAAGGCTCTGGTTCTGTGACATTTATCATCAATTAACATTTGTTTAACTGGTGGTTTTCAATGCAAAATTTGAGATTTAGAAGGAAACAAAAAGATGGTAACCTATCTTTAGAATTTTCCTAAAGTCTATTACAGCGGTTCCCAACCTTTGAGTCATTCCCCACTTTTGTCAATAAGATTACTAGTGTTCCCCACCTTCCATTTATTAAGTGGCAACAAAGAATAATTTCAAATAATAACTTTATTTTATGTATAATTAGACAGCTTCATACTAAGAATTAGTTTAATTTTATAATTGTAGAGCTGCTGCTATGTATTTGTTACTCAAAACAAGCAAAGATAATTAGAACACATCATTTGAAATTCTAATTTATTACAAAAAGAATAAGAATTCTGCTATCGTAACTGATGTACATCAATGTGATCTCTGTTCTTGTTTTTTGCTACTGGTTTTTCGCTTTGTGGGTATATTAGTGGACTCTTCCACTTAAAGGTAATGATTCTGTTGATAAAAATATCTCCTACACAGTGTTGCCAATTTAGCACATTTTGCGCTAGATTTAGCCAGTTTCTTGTTTTGGCTGTGCAAAAAGCGCTAAATTAGCACGTTTTCGCCTAAAGCATTTTGGACATTTTTTGGCTATTTTTGACCATTCTAGCGTTTTTTGGCCATTTTTGGCAATTAAATAAAATTTAGCGCTTTTTGGCTGTCAAACTAGCACAAAAATATTTTTTGCCTATATACCATTTGAAACAATGGACTCTTCCACTTTAATGAATTCTGTAGCTTCTTTTCTAAAAAAAAAAAAAAAAAAAAAAAAATCATCTCATAGAAATTCAAATATATATGTTAATTTTTTCACGGGTTTAACTAGTTATACAAATAAAACAAAAACTGAAAGAGATGGTTTTTTTTTTGGTTTTTGTTAGAAACAATCATTTAAATTTTCAGAAACTTTGGCCTCTTCTCTCTGCATATTACTTCAAATGTTCAGAGATGAAAAATAAATTTTAGATTTGTTCTCAATATTGATCAATTAAAATATTACGCTATATAATTTAAAATTCAAGACATTTCGTTAACGTGCAAAAAAAAAAAAAAAGAAAGTAGATCTGCTTCAGGCAACTGAAACGTAAAGCAGAATTTTAATCACAAATTAAGAAAAGAAAACGTTTTCTATTTTATTCGCGACTGTTAACAAATACAACTTGTCTTACAATATCAGACTGAATAAAAACACTAGGAATAACTACAAATTAAAATAGAAAGCACCCAGAGAGCGCATACAGCTGCCAATGCCATTGTCACTAAAAACTGAATGATGCACGGAAGATAACTGTAAAAAATAAAAAATTCCTAGATCCATCCCAAAATTTATTCAATTCTTCCTTAGCACACAACCCACCCTTACACAAAATGTCAGTGGAATTCATTGAGAACTTTTGGAGATATTGTGTGGACAAACATGAGTGAATATATAAATGTATGAAAAAAAAAAATAACTCACAATCAAAAAAAAAGAAAAAGATTCCTGGATCCACCACAAAATTCAACCAATTATTCCTTGCCTCATGACCCACCCTTCCTCAAATTTTCATTGTAATTCATTGAGAACTTTTGCAGATCTTGTGTGGACAGATATATAGCTACAATGCAGGGGAGGTAACTGTAAAAGATTCCTTGGCCCACACTTCTAGAAAATGTCATTGAAATTCATCAAGGAGATCTTGTGTGGACAGACAGACAACGAATGGAAAAGGTAATACAAGTAATATAAGCAATAAACTATGAAAATGAAAAATATTTTCATTTTAAATGTTATAAATACTAAAACTCTAAAACATAGTTCCGTCATGTGTATTGGTGTATGCCTTTTGATGTACATGTCGTGGCCGTTTAGGCCATTTTCAACATCTTAACTGTTAGAATGTGAACATCTCGCAAGCATTTTGTAGGGGTGAGTATTATTAAATTATTTTTGATTGGTCAAACATAGTTTCAAATTGAACCAATCAAATTGAATCTCTTAAAGAGACTTCAGTAGTCGTAATCTTTGTTTTTAACATCTTAACTGATAGAATGTGAACATCCCGCAAGTGTTTTGTAGGTATGATTATTAAATTATTTTTAACTAGTCAAACATAGGTCTATAAGCAGATCAGGTTTTTGTGGAAGAATTTTTTCTTCAATAAATTTCTATATGATTTGTCTATTAGCATCATTCTGGCACTTTGTAAGAATTTCTACTTACCGCATATATACCGGACTATAAGATGAATGGTCTACAATGGTATTCGAGGGACTACCACTCACTGCAATTCATCCGAGCCCAATAACTGTCCATATCGAGCTTCAGGAGACAAGCCCTTAGTCATAATACCAGCACATCGGATGCAGTGTAATATTTGCATAATTTTTTCGTTAAATTAAATGTCCGTTCTTTACACGAGCATATACACTAGTCCATGCAATCATGGTTTTGGTGTGCTGCACAATGTACACTTCTTGAAAGCCATTAAGAGTAAGTTCAATCTTCACAAAATGTGGCTCTGTGCCCAAGTTTGTCTTGTCCAATGAATACCTATTTAGGAGTTTATAAACGAGCAAAGTGGTCAGTCTAGATCTTTATCAAACAATACTTTTATCTTCTCCTGACAACATTCGTTCCTTTAAGCGAACGGTCTTTTTGATGCCAATATTTAGATATACTCACTCTGGGGGCAAAGCAGCAAAACTTGAGTCTTTGTTGGACAGATGCCAGAACAAAGAGAATCTACACCGTCTCTCTCTACACACACTTCCTTATTACATTAATCTCCAAGCTCAATAAAAACCGGTTATTATGCATATCATTTATGTTATCTATTACTTCATTAATTCACTGTTCTATGAATTATTCAAACTAGTATTCGCATATTATCCTGATTTTATTTTTCATTAGATAAAACATTGTCAACCATTATTAATTTTTGACTAGCAATTTCTTTAATCTTGAATTCTTTTTCAGTTGCCCTTTATCAGACCATCATTTATGTATGAAAGAAAATACTTGTCAAAAGTTAATGGTTGATAATTCTTTATCTAATAAAAAATAAAATCAGGATAATATTACTACTGCGTATGTAAAAACAATAACAAATATGGTGCCGAATGATCGGGAAAAGATAGAGGATGATTTTCTGCCAGCCGTAGAGCTGTTATAGCTCTAGTAGCTCAGTCAGTAGAGCAGTGCTGTACATAGCTTACTGTAAAAGAGTAAAAGAAACGCAAGTTTTAGTCTCATCTAAAGTCTTATTCTTTATTTCCAATGTGTGCTATTCACTTACTGCTGAGATTGATAGAATGAGTAAGTTGAGATAAAAAGTGACTGAAATTAAGATGAAAGAAATACTAGTAAAAAAAAAAAATTAATCATGATTTAATCTTCATCTAATAAAAAATAAAATCAGGATAATATTACGACTACTATAGCTAGTGTATGTAAAAACAATAATAAATAAGGTGCCGAATGATCGGGAAAGGATAGAGGATGAGTTTATGGGTTAGATTTGATTTTTTGCCAGCCACAAGAGCTCTAATAGCTCAGTTGGTAGAGCAGTACTGTACATAGGCAGCTTCCTGGAGTAAAAGGGATGCAAGTTTCAGTCTCACCTAGAGCCTTATTCTTTATTTCCAATGCGTGCTGTTCACTCACTACTGAGACTGACAATCTGAGTAAATTGTGACAAAAAGCAACAGCAATTAAGATGAAAGAAATACTAGTAAAAAAATTGATAATTGTTTAATCTTCATCTAATAAAAAATAAAATCGGGATAATATTACTACTACTATAGCTAGTGTACATAAAATAATAACAAATATGGTGCCGAATGATCGGGAAAGGACAGAGGATGAGTTTAAGGGTTAGATTTGATTTTGTTGTAGACTGACAGTCTGAGTAAGTTGCAATAAAAAGCAACTGAAATTAAGATGAAAGAAATACTAGTAAAGAAATTGTTAATAGGATAATATTACTACTAGTATGACTAGTGTATGTAAAAACAATAACAAATATGGTGCCGAATGATCAGGAAAGTACAAAGGATTTCTTATCTCTATTTTTGTTTATTATACCTCCCCTCTCTCAATCCTCATTCCCTCTGATTCCATCTTTCTCTTATTTACATTTTTTCCTATTCTTTCTCTCACGAATCCTAGCATTTCCTCCAACTCTCTCTGACCTATGCTTCATTTCTCAACTTCTCTTCCCTCTCCTCTGTATTCTTAACTTCCCCCCCTTTTGTCTGTGATAAAAAGCAGCTAAAAAATTTAAGATGAAAGAAAATACTGAAAAAAATAATGATGGTTAGTATTCTTATCTCTGTTGTTTTTATCACAATGTTTTCACCGTTGTATTCTTCAGCTTGTCTCAGATAACGGTTCTATCTGACAATCCTTGAGTGTTGCTTAGTACTTTTTTCACTTCTTTGATAATAAAATATGAATCAGGTCCATTGACGTTTTCTATATCAAAAATTCTTATTCAAATTAGGTTTGGTGGATATTATGAAACTAGTTATTTCATGAAATCCCGGAACATAGGTTCACAATCAGTGTAGTAAATGGTTAACAAGCTTGCAAAGCTAACCATTACTATTGTAATGAGTTCGATCCTCACTGGGTACCCCACTACTGTTGCCTTGTGTCAAATTAAGCTGTGTATAAACTGTAAATACTGAAGCAGAATATACTTGATATTTATTTGGTTTAGCTTAGTTTGACACAAGGTAGTGGGGCACTCAGTGAGGATCAAATTCAGTACAGTAGTAATGGTCGGCATCACAAGCTTGTTAATCATTACATAACCTGTAACATATATATGGATGGTCCAAGGATTCCCTATGTAAACACAAGGCCGTGATGCCCTGGTCAGTGTTGCCAAGTCAAAAAATATTTTCGCGCTAGTTTGACTGACTAAAAGCACTAAATCTTTTAAAATTGCCAAAAATAGTCCAAAACCACCAAAAAGACGCTAAAAACGGTCAAAAATGGCCGGAAAATGGCCATATACAACCAAAACATTTTAGGCGAAAATGCACTAATTTAGCGCTTTTTACAATGCCAAAACAAGTAACGTGCTATATCTAGCGCTAAATTGGCAATACTGGCCCTGATCAGTGAATTGTTTCTATCAAAGAGGTGAAAAAAAGGTACTGGATAACACGCCAGGATTATCAGGAGGAGATCAACACTACCAAGTAACCTCTATTGTCCAGAGAAATGTCATGAAGGACTCAGCATGGCACCACAATGATCTCTTACACCATGGGATAATCTTATTGGATTTTTGAACAGATTACCAAGCATATTTGAAACGTTCAACATAGGTTTCTCCAGTTTTTAAGTTTGGTTGGCTGGCTATATATGTATGTATACAGCCAGATTGGATACACCGGTTCTAGTAAGATCACCAAAGTTAAGCGATGTCGAGCCTGGTCATTACCCAGATGGGTGACCATCTGGGAATACCAGGTGCTGTATACAGCAACATGATTGTTCTGTGGCCATCTTAGCTGTTGCTCTGCCACCAATTAACAGAACATCTTGCCAAGCTGGGACCAAACTGTACACCTAGTCTTTTCTCATGCACGTGCTGCTCCATGGAGGGCACAAGAAAGTGTGCTCTCCTGGGAGCCACCATACTCATATTGAGTGGCAGCGATCATGTATCCCGCATACAGGCTGCACCAATGGAGCTAAAGGGCTGAAAATTTAAACATTTACTCCTTATTATGTCTAGGAAAAACAATTTTGGATTTTTTAAAAACTTGCCCCCTAACTAGTTCTTTTTTTCTGGGGGGGGGGGTCAATTTGCAATATAAGTTTATAAATTGATTCCTTAGTTTATGTCTGTCAGTGTTTATGCTTGTTTTTTGTTTTTTTAAACCTGGACTTTTGATCAATGCACAACAAAAGGCCAGATAAAAAACTTATTCATTGATCACCCCTTTTTCCAATATTTTTAATTGATCACCCACATCACAGCATGCTGCCAAAAGACATTTGTCGCATGACGGTTTCTATTGAGTGACTAACCAGACCTGTTTGATTTGATTTTTGAACGGATTACCCAGCATATTTTTGAGTTCAAGAGATTAAGATTAATATCAGAGTTTTTCTCCACAGTTGGATTAGAAACAGAGAAAACTGCTTGCAAAAAGTGGCCACAACAATTGCAAACTCCAGCAGATTTTGATGGCTTAATTCAACACTTATTAAGAAATACTGAAATTGTTTACAGGCATCCCCTGTTATAACGCGGGTGTTGGGGTCCAAGAAAGCCAACCACATTATAACAGAGCCGTGATCAATTTATCTATTTGGGACCTAGAGTTCAGTTTTCCCCTTCTATTTTTTTGTATAATGTTGGAGGTCTTTCCTAGGTCCAGAATACTTCATGTCATTATTTGAAATACCGAGAAAAGGCCTTTATTACCAATAATTCTATTTCATCCTTTCTGTACAGATTAAGATTGGTTCTTTGGATAGAGGAGTTTTCAAGCCAAGAACTTGGGGAATCTCTTGAAAAAAGAAGATGGATTCATGCCTTTCCCAATGACATTAGTGTGAAGTGAATGTGAACAGCCTTTGCAAGACCTCTGTACTCAAGAATTCCGAGGAAATAGAGGATTGGGAAAATAATCTCATTTCAGACTCTCAAAGACAAGGCAGCTGATCGGAAGAACAACCCTTAGGCATCAATATACTTTAACCATTCATGAATCCTGTAGAGCCACTCCCTTTGCAGTATACAGGAAGTGACAGATGTTATTTTATATAATGGTCTCTTTTGTATTCATTCTTACCAACAGGTTGTATTATTATTATTATT
>VCCN01004649.1:3446493-3459716 GCA_006491835.1 Architeuthis dux
TATAAGCAATAGTCAGGTTCACCGTGTATTTTCGTGAGAAGTCTTCGGAGATTTGCAAAACTATACATTTTTGCAATCTTCAGAGCATAGTGAATCTGAAAATCGATGTTGGCATTTTCACAGACACATGCATGGTCGCCGTTTTGGATTTTGAAAATGGCCATCATAAAATATATATTGTACTATTAATGCAAGGTTCATTATGTATTTTTGTTGAAAGTTTTTGCAGATTAGCAAAATTATACATTTATTGAATCAGAGCATGGGGAATCAGAAAAATAATGTTGGCATTTGCGTAGCCATCTGCATGGGCCACCATTTTGGATTTTCAAATAGCCGCCGTAACACAAGCAGGAAACTTAGTGATATTGAAATTGGTTAGTGGAAAATAACAGACGTCCAAAAACAGTGGTCCTTGCCCACTCGGTAAGTACAAAATGGAAAACAGGATTTAAGAACTTCTTTCAAAGATATCAATCTAACGTGTAAACAGGATATCATATGTGATTATAAGTGGCAGTTGTTTTGCACCATTCCTAAATCCTGTGTCCTGGGATTAACTATAAATTCTGTCATACTTGAAACTCGAGAAACTGATCAACAATTTGTTTAAATTCATGATCACCAATGACATCTGTTCCATTTATCCTAACCTGTCCACATTGTACCATATTTTCTGACCCTACCAATAACTAGCAAAAGATGAAAGAGGCTGTTGTAGTTGCTTCATACATTTTTCGTTTTTTTCATTTTACATTTAAAATATGAAATAATTAAATAACACTTTTTTATGTTTTGAATACGTTATAGATTCATGAATTTACTGTAAAATAGCACTTTCTACAAAGATTCTAAAACGCATTGTAATAATATAAATATTTTCTTTGAAGCTTTAATTTTGTTTCAACTGCAAGAAAATAGCATACAGTTAGTCGTAAAACATTACTTGCATATTTTTTTTTTCGATTAATAATATAAAAAACTAAGGGCTAACAAGTTATAGCATTCCAGTCCTCGATACATTTTAAATGAATATCTGTATCTAATAAAAAAATTGAAATAATTCTATTAAAAATCTCCCGAACATAACTTTACATTTCTCGATTATTAAAACTCAGTTTTGTTTAATAACAATGTTTTAGAAGTAATCATGGAGAATAAAGAAATTTAAAATATTCATATTGAGTTTTTTGAAAATAATCTTTTAAAAATTAATTTTTGAGCAAATATTTAATTTTTTTGAACAACTGCAAAGTCTACAATATATTCAAAAAAGAATCCCGGAATAAAAGTCACAGGAAGAAAAGTCACAGAACAAAAGTCACAATGTAGCATTAATCTGAGCTACCTAAAAACCATAATAGGAAGAAAAGTCACAACTATATACGTAAACAAAACATTTTATGAATGGAGGCGCCAAAATTATCTGTGCCACCACCACCACTACCACCCCCAGGCGCTGAGAACCCTTTTTTCTTTTCAAACGATGCTGCAAAATTACAAAGAAATAAGAGAATTCATTTCCGCACGAAAGGCAAAAAAAAAAAAAAAAGAGTCCAATTTAGTATTGTAGCTACCCCAAAACGAAGGTCTTATGAATTGAAAGCAGAAACAAATTACTCACAATTTTTAAGCTAAAGGGTCTAATTACCCTAATCGGGTACCAGATGACCTTTACTGAAGATTAGTTTTAAATTTTTATTACCTCCCTAAACAGAGAAAAATTATTTGCCCAAGAGTTTGGAATCAATTACTCTATGATATCCGGAACATTTCAAAAATAAAAACTTTCTTGTTTTGAGACTTTCATAATTATCTGAGCAAAGGCAGTTGATTCTATCAGGTTACCAGATAACAGACAGTTTACATTTTTACTGCCTCTCAACACCACCGGCTCCCACAAAAAGGAGATTAGTTGCACAGCCAAGGTCTGACTTAAAAAAATAATGATTTGTGTTTGGTTTCGGAAATATCTGAATTTACCTGAATTCGGACAATATTGGATGTCCAATTTTTAAAAAATTTTTTTGGACATCAGGACTAAAAAAGGACACAATGTCCGAAATCTGACAAATCTGGCAACCCTGTACACCAACCTTCCCTTGATGCCTGGAACGTTCTAACCCTGCTCGGAGCACAGAACTGTCCTCATTGCCTTTATGAAGGTCTTGGAACCCTGACAATGTACTTTCTTTTTGAGCTGCCATACTCATTTCAAGATGATGTAAATGCATCACTAATTTTACTACAGAAATGCATTGAAAAATAAGAAGAAAGGGACTGTCAATGACCAGGAATGTTACTGACAGAATTAGACCGGGGTCTGGTGGAGGTAAGTACCACCCGACGCCGGAGAAATTGGGGTTAGTATTTTCAAATAGGTATACATTTGGGTATTTCCCTGTAAAATGCTACATACCTAACTTCATGTTTGTCGCTATAACTTTTCATGCCCAACAGATACAAATTGTATGACTTAAACCAGTGTCTCTCCCAGATGCTCTGCCTAGGATCAAAGTGTCTCTCCCAGATGCTCTGCCTAGGATCAAAGTGTCTCTCCCAGATGCTCTGCCTAAGATCAAAGTGTCTCTCCCAGATGCTCTGCCTAAGACCAAAGTGTCTCTCCCAGATGCTCTGCCTAAGATCAAAGTGTCTCTCACTAATTGTTGCCCCTGGGCTCTCTACCTAAGATCAGAGTGTTGCTCCCGCGCTCTCTACCTAGGATCAGAGTGTTGCTCCCAGGCTCTCTACCTAGGATCAGAGTGTTGCTCCCGGGCTCTCTACCTAGGATCTGAGGGTTGCTCCCCAGTATTTCAGCTTAGGGTCAGAGTCTGCACTAATTGAACAGTGTTACACAGTGAGTACAAAAAGTATCCGATACATTTCAAAAACATCCTAATACAGCTTAAAAATTGACAGAATTTGGACCAAAGATTAAAAAAATACAAAAATCAATAAACATTTAGAACAAGATTGAACATTGAAAAGTTATGTACATAAACGGATACGCATGTTTCATATATGTTGATATTTGAACAATGCTTCAAATGAATTCATACCCTGTGTATCTCATGGCATTCTCAAACAATTCAATATAAACTGGCAAAGAGAAAATGAACTTATTAAACCTACAAGGTTATAAAGTCAAAAGAAATAAAGTTTAGAGTTGAACACTGACTTATGCTTAACATGAAATAAAACATCAATACTTCACAAACTTGAATAGCAGTCCATTATTCAAGTGGTTGCTATAATATGACAAAAGAAAATGTTATTCACTGTCTCAAAGTTTTTCAAATACCACAGGTTTGGTTAGTCACTCAATAGAAACTGCCACATGACTAACATCTTTTGGCAGCATGTCGTGTTGGGGGTGATCAATTAAAAAAATTGTTAAAAGGGTGATCAATGAATAAGTTACTTCTCCCACCTTCTGTTTGGAATTGATCACTAAAAACGTCTGGATTTTCAAAAAAGACAATGCGTGAACACAAACTAAGAGACCAATTTAGCTTGAACTTACATTGTAAACTGACTCCACCACTAAAAACTTATTTTGGGCGGAATATTAAAAAAAAAAAAAAAAAAATGTTTCTTATAAACATAATAAGGAGTAAATGTTAAAATTTTCAGCCCTCTAGCTCATTTGGAGCAGCCTGTATGTGCGACACATACATAGATAGATAGATAGCCAGCCAGACCGGTTTTTGTTGACAGTATCTAACTGTATTTCTTTTTTTTAAAAATCATTTCCCTTTTTAAAATTTGGTGAGGATTGTTTTTGTCATTTTGTTATTTTTGTTACGGTAGAAAAACAAAGTCAACTCCAGGTTTGGACTGGAGTTTGACAATTATTTATTTCCTCAACATTTTAATGGTGTTTTTATTATGCTACTAACAACTATAGATTTCCTTCGGGACGGTTAAAATTGTTTTTTGGGACAGTTTACATTTCCTTTGGGACGGTTAAAATTGTTTTTTCGGGACAGTTTATATTTCCTTCGGGACGGTTAAAATTGTTTTTTGAGACAGTTTACATTTCCTTTGGGACGGTTAAAATTGTTTTTTCAGAACAGTTTATATTTCCTTTGGGACAGTTAAGACGGTTCCAGGATAGTAGTGAAAAAAGTTAGTCTAGAGGCTTGAAGTAGGTACTGCTTCAATGTGTACAGTAGTATGTGGCTAAGAGGTTAAAGAGTTTCTGCTCTCAATACTTATTTCATTGTCTTTTTTTAAATTAACAGGTAGGAGTAAGTAGTGTAATGCTTATCTGTGGTTTAAGAGGATAATGACTTAATGTAGATCATTCCTAAACAGATTTCATGCCTTAAAGAGCAAACCAATTGCTGTGTACTTTGTCTATAAGAGGAGGTTCTCAACCTATTTTGCACTGCAGACAGATTTAATATTGTCAATATTCTTGACGACTGGCAGATGAGGGGGGTTGTTAATCACGACCAGGATATAGGTGATAAGTCTTAACTATAAGTCACTTGTAAGTGGATAATACACTCAATTTTGTTTCTGAAAGGTTTTATCTAACAAATTTATTAAGATCCAAGGAAATGAATTCAACTCAATTATAAGTCACTTGTAAGTGGCTATTACACTAAATTTTGTTTCTGAAAGGTTTTATCTAACAGATTTATTATTAAGATCCACAGAAATGAATTTGTTCTCATTTTACAAAGCAAATAAAAGAATATTGATATAATATGTACGTTTTCCCACGGTTCATTAACATATGTTTGCGGCCCAGTACTGGTCTGCTGCCTGGTGGTTGGGGACTCCTGGTCTATAAGATGACACATATTTTTCCTTTGTCTGTTGTAACTTGATAGGAAGTTGTTTTCTTTTTTTGGTGGACATCAATTTTAAAAATGGCTAACCACAGGCTCAAGTTTGAACTATGGAAATTAAAACTGAAGCGGAACTGGGAATATGAAATCTTAAATTACGTCGAAAGACATTAACAGTAATTAACTCTTAATGTCATAAGCCGCTTGATACCGCACCTAATTGATAGAGGAGCTCTTCTGTGATGGGAAACAAAATTTGTTAAACTCATTATGTCAGATGGAAAAAAAATGTTTAAATCTTTTTTACCTATCACAGAAAAGCTCCTCTATTGTTTTGTTGGAACGGAAGTAACTTTGATCAGTAGTTTTTCCCCTTGTTCTTAACTTAATTTTCTTATATGAAATTAAGAGTTAAGAACCCATGTGTGTATACATTTTGGGGAGATTATATCATCGCATTGGATCAAAAAAGCCTTATGTCCACTTTTTTGAAAAATAACATTTTTACATATTTACAAATGTTACATCAGTTTCTTACTTCAAAACAGCCTTATGTCCAAATACACTCATGAAAAGGCTATCATATCTGGAGATATTGACTTTCAACTAAGGTAAATCAAATACAGAAACTTGTGTCAAAAAGGCCTTAACTCCAAGTGCATTGATTCAAGAAAGCCTTATAGCACGTGGCATAAATATAAGCAGAGCTGTAGAAAGAGTGCAAAATTACCAAAGAACATTGACAGTCACCTTTTCTGTTTTTTCTGCCATCAAAATATAACTGTTCAAAATATTTAATTGCTCATATCTCTAAACCATACAAATGGATGTAAGGCCTTTTTGATCCAATGCGACGATATATTCATTTCTTAAGCGTGTCTTTATTAGTCACATAACTTTTTCTAGATTGAGATTATTTTGTTAATCCACTTCACTTGAGATCTTCAAAGTACACACTAAACAGGATAATAGATTTTATTGACTGGATTAAGGTAATGCAAATTTGAATAATCCACTCTTAGATTTCATTAGATAATAAATAGAAATCATACTGAACTAGCTGTTTATATAGCACATTATATCATGGGTAGGATTTGAGTCAAAACTTTCATTCACTCGACATATATAACCCGCCCAGTACCAACTGTTTGCAATCATCAGCCAAGCGTTCATCTACTGTTTTTTTGACCTTTGGCCTGTTGTGTAAATAATGTTTGTAACCGTTTGTATAATGTTCAGGTTGTTTGTAAATGTTTGTAACCGTTTGTATAATGTTCGGGATGTTTGTAAACATGTTTGTAACTGTTTGTATAATGTTCGGGATGTTTGTAACTGTTTGGGTTGTTTGCAAACGTGTTTGTAAGTGTTTGTATAATGTTCGGGATGTTTTCAAACATGTAAATAATGTTTGTAACTGTTTGTCTAGTGTTCGGGATGTTTGCAAACATGTTTATAACTATATTTTCTATAGTTTTAAGAACGGTCATTAATATTCAAATGGTTCTTCGGACGATTGAACTCCTTGTTATATGTAAACACGACTTTTCGGCCGATCCATTCTTTGGCCTTCTTCAGGTGTAAAATCCGAGTGTGATGGGCCATGTGCTATAAGGGCTATCCCCCTTTAAACGTGATTTCTGTTTAACCTATCACACTTGGATTTTACACCTGAAGATGGCTGAAGAATGGATCGGCCAAAATATTGTGTTTACAACACAAATAACAAAAACCATTTGAATATTCATGACACTTCTCAAAACTATAGAAAATAACTTAATATCATGTTTCTTTTTAATTATGTTTTGATTTTAAATACAATAAAACATGAAAAAAGAATGGATCGGCCGAAACGTTGTGTTTACTACACAAATAACAAGAAGGAGTTCAATCGTCCGAAGAACCATTTGAATAGTGTTTGTAACTGTTTGTATAATGTTCGGGTTGTTTGCAAACGTGTAAATAACGTTACAAACAGATAAGCATATTGGGTTTAGGGCCTGTTAAATGTAATTTAATTTTATTTGAATACATAATAGCCCTAATAAGAAATAAGACTTCTGCAGGGTCAAACTCTGCTCCTACTTCTATTCCGACTGAAGATGATTACTGCAACTTTTGTAGCGTGTAATAAATGAAGAATTATAAAAAAAATTTTTTTTTTTATATATTTATTTATTATAATGAAATAAGCCATGCGTATGTGATAAATTTACCTTCTAAGTCAATTTAGCTCAGTCAGTAAGATATCAGGCTAGAGATCATTAGGTTGTGAGTTCAAATCACGGTAGGGGAATGGGAATTTTACGACAAGGATTGTTATTCTCGTTACGGTGGGAACGTAAAGTCAACTCCTGACTTTGTCTCTGAGTTTGACAAAAATATATATTCTAAATTGAGTAGGTTAGCTTAAGAAAGCATATAAGTTAAGATAGCAAGCCTTAATCTAAAGTCAGTAATGAGAGATTTATCAAATGAGCATAATGCTGTGCCCCATGTACTTAGTTTGTTGTTTTAATTTCTAATTATAACATAATTTATAACCGGACTAGCATATTTACCAGTTAGAATTATTACTAAAAAATACAAGCAGAATTCTTATATCACAACTATTTGTGAACAGTTAGGTGCAAACATTACATGAATGTTCAAAGGACATGCCTTGCTGTTTGGCTGTTTGCAACTGTTTGTCGAACGTTTGCAAACAAACAGTAACTGTCCTCACGTCAATGTTTGTCTGCCGTTTGTGAACAGTTGTGTGCAAACATTACATTAATTTTCAAAGAACATACCTGTTCTGGGTGGGAATAACACAACCAATTCTTGTAGTAGGGAATGAAAATGAAACAATAATCATGGTTGTATTTTAGTAACTAGCTGAAAACCCGCCTTATTCAATATTATTATTATTATTATCGGGGTGAGTATGAACGCAGACTCCACACTATTATCATTCAGTTGCAAATCACCCAGACTTTTTTTGAATTCTTTAAGTTAACACATTTTAGGGGTCCCTCAATTCAATTCTCCTGGCTACGATGCACCAGTTCGGCTACTTAGAGGTCACATGCAGATAATAATAATCTGATTTCCATCTATCTATCTATATAATAATAAAATTCTGATTCTGTTTATTGGAATGAGCACTGTAATGTTTATATATATGTATGTTATGTTAAATCAATAAACATGCCGAAGCAAGCTCTCAGCAGCCCACATTCCAGTCCCAGAAAGCTCGGACCGGAAGTAGGAACGGGGGAAGGCTCAGTTCTACACAGGCAATAGCCCTGTTCTACACAGGCAATAGCCCTGATCAACACATGTCTTTCGTTCCATCTTCTTTTCTTAACATGGTTACAAATCAAATGCATTCTAATCTCACACAGCTACAACAGAAAGAACAACAAAGCAAACAAAGATACTAAACACAACCAGAACGTTACAAGTATGAACACAGACCGCACACTATTAAATTTGGGGGGAATTTTCAAAAGCTAACTTGCTAAAACATGCCTGGGGGTCCAATTAGTATAAATAAGATATTTCATGGGGATATATTGTGTGGTTTCTGAGTTAAGCTGTTACATACGGATGGAAATTTGGTGAATTATACTATTCCAGTTGTATCCAGCAGAAGGCTTAAATGGGGCCTACCAATATTTAATCCGGAAATAAGAAATTATTTACTTGAACAGTTAAAATTATTTCTTGTTTTGATTGTTTGAAATTTGCCTTCTTTTTCACATACAGCAACTCCATTGAATGTCATTAAAAAAATTTAAAAAAAAAAAAAAGACCTCATTCTCAGAGAGAAGATAAGGTAGGGACTGTTTGTGTGTTTGTATTACTTGTATTACAGCTACTACTGTTTCATTGACCAAGCGATATGTGACGAAAAAACTACCAAAACTTTTATAAAAATTAATTTTATTGTAAGAAATCTTTGTGTCATTCATATATAAGAATGATTGGAGAAGATTCTAATATAAAAATTATTTGTTTCCTATGTTTAGAACTAGAGATTGGCTAGTTTATAAAGAGAACAATTAGTTAAAAGTGATATGTGTTCACCAGCTTGCTTTTTTTAAAAAATTTCTCCACTGAGTAATTTAAATGTACTTGAGAGCAGAAAAAAATTCTACTAACCTAATTTTTCCAGCCTAATCTTTACAAAAAAAAAATCCTAAGTCTATCAACTGAACATTACACAAAAAATAGAGGGGACAAACATTTAACATAAATGTAACAAAAAGATGAACATATGGCTCTTTCTTTGCTTTTAAATCTCATAAATAGTTGATGAACCAATGCAATTCATGTCACACAAATTGTATATAAAAGGCATCAAAATCAATAGTTCAATCCAATTCATGTCCCACAACTTATGCATAATGGGTCAAGATTTTTCATCGATGTGTGCTGATGTTTTTAATATACATTACTTTTAACTTATGCATTTCTTTTAGAAGATATCGGAAGGTTTAAATATAAAATAAATAAGTTAAAAAATCTCACAAAATCGAGAGATCGTATGCTTACCAGGTAAAATAGTCTGGTTATCATGAGAATTTCAAGTGACATCTGGTAATTTTGGACATTTGGTAATTTTATCAAGATTGAAAGATGTACCAAATCCTCTGTTGCAAGAACATTGGTGATGTATCTGACTATGACATGGAATACTTAAAAAATTAATTTTATTCTATTACATATATTACCAACATATGTAAGTACCCACCGTTTTTTCAGCCAATGGCGTGACAGGTGGGAGCAGTCAGCAGAGAAAAGTCTGCACTATATTCCTATTAAAAGCTGCTCATAAATCCCAAGCTTCTACTTTGAATGAGGAGAACTGTGCCTGATGTGTTCTGTTTCCCCCCATGGTCCGCCAATATCCTAAGTAATTTTCATACTTAATATTTGTGGGTGGTTTTGGTGACGCCAACCATTTCTTTGTAGGAGTAGAGTGTTGTATAGTGGGGTGAATGCCTTGGACTTAGATGGAAAGGAAGGACTCGAAAAACTGGTTGTAAAAGAGTGTGAAGAGTGGGAGAGAGATAATGGGTGTCGAGAGACCGTTCCCAACTCGAGAACTTGGTCTTATGCCTTCCCAGCCCTAGGCAGTCTGCCTCCTGGCTGCTTGGGTCTGTTCGGGTCTGTCTGAGCTCCCTCGTCTCGCTCTGAGCTTTATGGATCCCGAACGCCCACACTTGTGTCATTTCCGGTTTCCAAATCCTGTTTTTTGGACACCCACTCATATACCTATTTCCTAAGGTGACCGTGTCACTTCCATTTCTGCACAGGTGTTGACCATGAAATGACCTTTTCATGGTAGTATATCATAACAAGAGTAAGTGTATTTAGTGTATGTTGCGTTTAGCTAGAAAACCCTCTGGGGTTGCTCTCAGCCCGACGCAAAGCTTATTAAAAAAAGTCTTGTACCAATAATTTGCAGTTTGTCTTCTTTTAATTTTATTTCTAGAAGTGGTTATTTAATATCAAAGCCATCCTCGAGATAGTATTTTGTTGCTGAAGTTGGGATCTTCTATCTTAAATGCCCCCCCAGATCTCAACAAAAAAATTAAATGTCTAACAGCAATGTAGTGAATCTTTTATCTGGAAATTTCTGACAAGATAACAATTTCAAGCCATTATAAGTCCACTGCTGAACAAAGGACTTTCCCATCTCCTTCCATGACGACCTCGATTGTGCTAACCTTTGCCACGTCTCAAGGTGGCTAGGAACTTCAAGGAAACTGTTTCTAACTGTGGGACATAATGTGGAAGGAAGGCTTGGAGAACTTATGCTTACAGTGCACATCGAAGCCAAGAGAAGCAGTGGTAGGCAGCGGGAAACCTACTTGAAAGGTTTGAGCAAATGGATGGCAGAACATGTACCAGAAAGAAAAAAGAAGGCTTGTAAACCAATCATCTTCATCATCATCAGCCATTATAAGTCCACTGCTGGACAAAGGCCTTTCCCATCTCCTTCCATGACGACCTCGAGCGTGCTAACCTTTGCTACGTCTTGCCAGCAAACCTTTCTATTTCATCGCTCCATCTTGTCTTTCCCTACTGCGTTTACTTGTCCCATCTATTGTCATCTCTTCTTGCTAGGTGACCAGCCCATCTCCATTTTTGCTGCTTGATTATTCGTATAATATCATTCACTCTAGTCCTCCCTCTGATCCATGTTGATCTTTTTCTATCTTAGGGTTATCACTAGAATTCCCATGGCTCTCTGTGCTATTCTAAATGTGCTGGCAATACAAGCTGTGGTATCGAACCTGGACCCTCTGCCCAACCACAATACAACTTATTGGATGAAGTATTGTAACACACCACTTTTTATTAAATTTGACTAGTTTTTACCTTCATCCTAATTTTAGCTGTTTTTTGATGAAGGTAAAAACTAGTCAAATTTAATAAAAAGTGGTGTGTTACAATACTTCATCCAATAATAATAAAGATTGATTCTTTATTATAATTTAATATTATACAGTACTGTATTGAAGTTCTTTTGCACTAAACATTTTCTTTTAAATTGCAAAACAATGGCCACCTATGTTACTTAAAGATTTAAGGGACTTTCAGCATTAGCAGACACACCATCCAACTGTGTTTGTCCATTAAATTGAGGGTTTACTGTATTATAAAATATAATGGAAAAAAATTCTTCACATAATTTTGTTGATATATCTTTACAGGTATTGTACATTAATGCATTTGACCTGCAATTAACTAACAGCTGGATAAAAGATAAACATTTCTTAATTGAGAACAGAGCTTAATTAACTATAAAAAAAATAATAAAACATATGAAAATTAATCACAGTCAGCCAAGTGTTAATAATTCTTACTTGTTCATTAAGAATTATATTGTGCAAAGAATTTTTAAGCTTCGAAGCATTCAGGATGAATGAACATTAAAAACTTGTGCAGTCGAAAGATCATTTGAGATAAACTGATATTAAAGAGGGAAATAAATGTTAGTACAGTCATACATCGATTTACGCACGACCGACTTTTGTCCAATCACAGATACGTCAGGGGTTAATAAAAGTTTTAAAATGAAACCGGCATTGTACTTTTTAACATTTTTCTGGTCTCAATAGCATACAAGACACCAGCATTCAACATTAAATCATGTTCCATGCAGTCTTTTGTTTGCGTGTATCCTGTTGGCTAACATCTAAAATATTCAGTCTATCAGTCTCTGATCCCCACCCCCAAAGCAAAATCAAAGAAAAGGTATGGCATTTTATTGACTATGATATTTAGGCGTGTATGTACAATATAGACGTGTTGGTAAATATGTACATGTGTCGTGGTATCTTATGTTGTTCAGTATGTATATTTAACTTCCCCCTATAATAGTCGACTTATGCCCCAGTCGAGTTGCATCTATACTTCTAGAACGTACCCTGAATGCAAATTGATGTTAGGCTATATTTGCTAGTATAAATGTCCTTTTTGTTCATTGTCTTTTTATTACATTCAGTACATATCTTGATCTCCATTACATCTTTTTCATAGAGATATAATTCTTTCTCCTTCTCTGTATATTAGAAGCCATCAAACTGTCAAAATAGGTTTCTTCAGTTTTTGAGTTGGTCCGGCTGGTTGGCTATATGTATCATGCAAGCCTATGGAAGAATCAGAGAAGGGAAGGTGTGTCATCAATTTGGAAGAAAAGCTTGAGTATTTAGTGTATGTAGAGGTTTGAATAAATATGTATGCGTTGTGGTATCTTCGGTTGTGCAGTGCATATATCTCACTTCACCCTATAATGGTTAACATACACCCAGGACAAGTAGCGTCCATACATCTGGAATGTAACCCAGACAGAAGTCGACACACAGATGTAGTTCAAATGTCGATAGATATTTTATTTTTAATTAAATAAATTTTAGTCCTCATGCATCTTTTAGCAAAATCCCTGGGAGAGGAGAGAAAAGTAAGTTAGGTAGTTTAATGAGAGGGTAGGAAGGGAGAGAGGCTGATATCTGCTACTGATACCATGTGGCTCTTATATATATGATGATTATTTTTTTTAAAAATCAATTCTAGTCTTTATGCATCTTTTAACAAAATCCCTGATGCCAGAGTTTTTTTTATCTTGCTCTCTTTCTGAAATGTGTCTATTATATACATGAACACATCCAGTTCTTCTACACAAAAGCAATATCAGTTAAAATGAATATTTTGGCTCATAAACACACATACAGTGAGTGCAAAAAGTATCCGATACATTTCAAAAAGTTCAGTTTAATATCCTTATACAGCTTCAGTTACAGAATTTGGACCAAAGATTAAAAAATATTGATACAAGATTGAACACTGAAAAGTTATGTTTTTAAGGTGTATAAGGATGTTAAAATAAACTTATCTGATACTGTTATGATATGTGTTTCCGGACACCTGGGC